>JADLZK010006667.1:0-29370 GCA_015847255.1 Hyparrhenia diplandra
TACATTTTAAACCACCGCCGCCGCCGGAGATCATACACGGAATCATTCAGCTGCCTCTTCCTCCAGCTTCTCCACCACCAGAGAACGCCAGATCGCAGACTCCGACGACGTACATGGTTTCCAACCCCCGCCTTCCGGCGCTTTAGATTTCTCAGCTCCTCCACCGGCAAAGGTGAAGCGCGGCAAGGTCATGATCCCGCCGCCTCAATGGCCGATCCGCCCTCCATCCACGAACAGACGAGCGCAGGAGGCTTAAACCGCGGCTGGCGAGACGCGATGCGCCCGACGCGGCGCGCTGTGCGCATGGAGGCCCAAGGCGCCGCGTCCCATGGCTGAACGCCGATGAGAGGCGCACGGCACTGTGGAGCTTCCGGGCCGCGTGCTCCGTGCTCGGCGGGTGCGGCGGCGCGCGCCCGCCGCTCGGGACGCTCCGCGACCGCGAGGGAGGTCGGCGGCCGCAGCTGCTTGCTCCATGTCGGGGCGGTTTCAGCAGCAGCGCCCAGACCGGCGCGAAGCGCGGCGATTCCGGTGCCCGGGTGGCCGGTTATCGCCGCCGGTGTGAGGGATGGTGGCGGCGTGGTGGTGCCCTGGATGGGGTCGCGAGACCGTGGGGATCAAGACCGGTGGTGATGGCTGGGACGCCCGAGGGTCTTGACAGTGGTGGCTGCGATGCGGCGAAAGCGGCGGCGGTGTCGCCAGCCGAGAAGCGAGTCTTCGGTGGTGCGGGTCGTGGGATTGCGGCGGAGGGCTGCTCCGGTGGGCGGTTGCGACGGCGGTTCGGTGGTGCCTTGCCATACGCATCCGGGCGGGCCTTCATGCTGCTTAAAAGCTTTCGCCGGCTATCTATGCCGGTGGCGTGGCGGCGGCGTCTTCGACCGTCGCTATCCCCGCTGGGGGGCGCCATGTTGAGCTGCTGCCCCGCCGAGGTCTCGGGTGAAAACCCCGTCCATTTTCGACGAGCGACGGCGGCCCATTGGCGTCAGAACCTCCTTTGGAGGCGTCGGCTCTAGAGACCGCGGCTCGGCCCGTGTTCCTAGGCCACCGTTTATGATAGCTCGCCGGTGTTGGCTTTTCCCGTCGTGCGGCATGCGTGAAGGGTGTTGCCTTCTCACGGTGAGGAGGCTGCTTTCTTGTCGGTGTGTGCAGGGGTCATCTCTCTTTGTCGTCCGCCCGCTTGCGCCGAACGCAGGGCGGCCGGGCATTGCTTCCGCAATGGCTAGTGCGGTGCGGGACTGCGGCCTTGGGCGGCGCTTTGCAAAGAACGGCAACGGAGACGACATTTGGCTTGTGTGGATCGCGGCGGTCTTTTTCAAGATGGCTGGAACCACCCGGTGTGGTACAACGTCGGAAGATGGCGCAAGCGACAACCTTGGTCTACTGATTTCGACGGCGGCAACTTTGGCAAGGTGAAGCTACGAGGGGACGTCGGCCCACGGCGGCAGACTGGCGGCTTCAAGATAATCTTTGTGGGTGGGGCATCTTTGTTTTATTTGCCTTGACGGACACCTTTGAAACGCGGGCCGGAGCATGGAGCGTTGTGGCGGGCGTGGCGAGAGGCCCCGTGCACCGGTGAGGAGTCCAACGGCGGATGCGGCGAGGCCCCCGTGCGTTGTGTGAGGCTCGGTCTCGGTGTTTTCTTTCCGTTGGATGGTGACTTGGTTGCAGCGGCACTACGGCGAAGGGTCCTGCACGGCGGTGGCCTTCTCGGTGTGGTGGTGTCCGCCCCTTTGTGTTTCTTGGGTACTGGCCTTCGTCTGTGGTTTTTCGACGACTGCATGTGTGCGGTTTGTGGGTGGATGACACAGTTGTTTTCTGTCTTCTCCGCTGCTGTGTGTATAGAGGCTTGGCCGTGTTGAGGTCTCATTCCGACCGGCTGTTGAGTGGTAACCCGCGTTGATGTCCCAATCCAACCGGGGGAGTATAGTTAGGTTTTCTTTACTCTACTTTGGCGTTGTTGTGTTTGTGGGTGGATGACACAGTTGTCATAATAACCGCGTTGTGTTGTGTTTGTGTTGTTTCGTTGTACGGCCCAATCTGGGATTCTCCTTTTTAATATAATCGGCAGCTCTCCTGCCTGATTCGTTTCAAAAAAAAGATCTTGCAGGTCAATAAAACCTTCGAACCACTGGCCCACCCGAGGAAGTAGACACGTCAAAGGGCCAACAATGGATCTGCTAGACTACCCGCTCGGGAAAAAAATCTTAGAACACTTGAGGCTTGTAGTCGCACCACATGGGTGACAGTGGCAATGAGAGTGCTAAAGCAGACAGCCTAGCACCTTTTGGCACAGTAATTATTCGTAGAACAAATTGTATAATAGTAGGTATAAAAGGGGATGAAGTTTCGCAATAATAATAAAAAAAGTGAATTACTGATCAACGGTCGATTTGACTTGGTCCTTGTCAATCGACCCTCCCATGCTCCGAGCAAGATCTAAAACCCCTGACATGCTCGAGCACGATCTTGTCCTGCCAAAAGAAATAGGTGCAGTAATAATAACTATAGTTAAATACGAATGAAACTATATTTCATTCAAAATATTACTCAGCCTCTGAATAAATTAAATTAACTCCTAAAAATGTCCTAAGTCATTTTTTCAAAATTTGGGTCTATTTTATATATAAAAAATTTATATAAATATCATATGACACCAAATTAAAATATTATAAAAATATTTTTATAGCATATCTAATGAGAGATACTATGTGTCTTAAATATTGATGTTTTTTAATAAATTCTTCGATCAAACTCAAAAAGGATAAATTCTAAAATAACTCTAGTCTAGACTTTGATTTTTATCAAACTAAGACAAAGGTTACATGAAAACCAACTCGTAAAATAATAAGGTTGCTTTCTGGGTCTTATTTTTCCCTTTTATAATGAACTAGCAAGTGTACCTTCTTCCGGAGTAGCCTTTTTCCCAGAGCTCCTTCTATCTGTTCATTGAGATGGTTTATTTCTTCTGGGCTAGGTGAAGGATAAGGTGGCTGATAGCAGCATATTTATAGAGCGCGAGCTAGAGTACACACGGACTCGATCAGAGGAGATACTTTTCTTTTTTTCTTTTTGAGAAATACCTCATCCGTTCTAAATTATAAGATGTTTAACGCTTTTGATCCAATGTTGATCACTGCCTTATTAAAAAAATTTATGCAAACAAATTTAAGCCATTTTGAAGAACATTTATTAATAAAGCAAGACATAACAAAAATATATGATATTTTCAATAATTTTTAAATAAAACGTGGTCAAATTTGGAACCAAAAAATTCAACCATCTTATAAATTGGAACGGATTAAGTATGTATTAAGTACATGGCTCCCATCAGCACCTACCAACACCTACCAACCATATATTACTGTATGCACTTGATGATAGCAGCATATCTGGAGCGCGAGCTAGAGTACACAGGGACGCTGATCAATGGAGTTCCTTTTTTTTTGTTTGAGAAATATGTATGGAGTCCAATAGTCACGTCGTTCTTGTAAAAAAAAAATGTCACGTCGTTGGATGGATCAAACAACTGCCTTGGCAGGGCTTCTCTAGCGGCTTTAGGAGCCGTTTTCTGCCAAATAGATTAAAATAAAACGGCTCCACCAATGAAACCCCTTAAAACGTCCTCTCACAAAGCTTTGGGGGTGAGGAGTCAAAAATAGTATCTTCTCTCTGCTCTACCTCATCCTAGATGGCGTTATGTAGGAGCATGTTTTAAGGAAGAAACTGTTTTGCCAAACAATTTATCAAAATGGCTCCACCAATAGAGCCTGTTCAGAGCCAATAAAAAAAAAGATTCACTTGTGAAGTGAAGCCGTGCCAAACGGCTTCTTATTCCAAATGAAGTACGACCTTCAGAAAAGGGTCGCGGTATTATGCTATAGCTATAATTAAATTAAATATGAATTGAACTGAATGAAACTGTACACAGGACTGTTCAATAAACCTGGTTCGTTCCAACTGTCCAGTTGGTTTATTTCTCTTCCGGAGTATCCTTTCTCAGCCTTCCAACTGTCCAGTTGGTTTATTTCTTCCGGGGCATGTGAAAGGATAAGTGACGGAGATAGATGTATGAAATCCAAACTTCTCGTCGTCTTCAAATTGATTGTAGTCAATTCTAAGTTCTAACTTGGCCCAATCTCTATTGGCTATTGGGCGCCTACTGTAGTAATATTACATCTGATACATGCCTCATACCAGCCCCCAGCGGCCATATTAATTAGAAAGAGATGATATTAATCAAATAATTGGATTTAACATCCTATGACTCAGATTAGAAGTTTACATGGTTTGTATGGAGGGATAGTTTACACCTGATACGTTGGCTTCTTTGGTAGGTCCGTCTCTCTCTCTCCTTCTGGTTAGCATCCAGCTAACTTGTGTAAACTTTATTTTGGCTCTTAATTAATTGCTGGGAGCATGCTCCACAGTTTTTCTTTTTAAAAAAAGAAAAAGAAAGTGACGCCACGCCGGCATCGTCATCCTGTATGCGCAGATGATGACGGTCAAGAGGCGCAAAGTTGGAGCTTTGCTAAAACAGTGAGAGAACAGAGAAGGAAAGTAGAGAATAAATAAAGTTTCTAATGAGACACCTTGATCGATAGAGATCAGTACTTTTATGAGCAGACTTCGCAAATGATCAAGAGGGTCTCAAACAAGCACCTTTGTTAGTCATCTTAATACCTCACCCAACTATTGACAAAGATGATCATCTTAGGGCTTTTGTTTCTGTTACATCGTTTTTTTACAACAACCTATTTACATCGTTAACACCCAACGAACTCAGTCACACTCACAGCTGCCGCTGCAGTCAATTGATATGGGTCTTCTTAAAAGATGATTGGCCATTTTTCACAAGAGTTGATGAGAGTCAAAATCCGGTGGCTAGGACTCTAGAAGCAAAGTTATGAACTTCATATGTGATAATGAATCACTCGTTTGATGCGTACGACACTCCTCATGTGGCTATGCAATGGGCAATTACTAAAACCCGTGCACGGCAACAAAATCCCCAATTAATCGAGATTGTTCTTGACTAACTCTTTATCTAGCGATGTTATAATTCTTAAAAAAAATAGAGAGGATCAAGAAATAGTATTAGAGGGCATGGAAGCAGAAAGATCTGTTGCCTAATCCATATACCAACTTCAAATCCACCTCCCGACTCACCTAAAACAGTTGCTTAGCTTAGATCACATATTGTTTCTGATTTTTATGTTACACATTTGCACGAAATGCTAACAATATAATCTTTCTAATGGCATTAGTCCTACACTCACATTCATGGGGTCCACACCATTTGAACACGGAAAGTCGAGCCCGACGCGAACCATCGGGATGAAACCCCTAGGGCGCGCCTCGGGCGGCCGCCTCCCCGCCGCCGGCAGCCACCCCGGCGCCGGCGCCCCCTCCTCATCCCCATGCTCCCACCACAGCCCCCTCCCTCTCCTCCCGGTTCCCTAACGCGAAGACGCCCGCAGCCGCCCCTTCGGACCTCGCCACACCGGGGGTCGCCGGCGGCGTCGATGGCCGCCCCCGCTCCTCCCGCCCGGATCCGCCCGCCCCTCCAAGATCCACTTCGCCGCCCTTCCGTGCGGCGCTGCGCGAGTCCGGTCATCAGCCGGTCGCGTCGGGCTCGCCGCCGCTTTTCTCCGCCGTGGTTTTCCGACGCCGCCCACCTCCCCTCCATCGCCACCTCGCAGGAGGCGCCGGGGAGGTGGCAGATGCCCCCGCCTGCCCCCGGAGCCACCGCTGCTCCCGACGGTGCCCAATACGGGAGAGACGCCGACTCCATGGCTGGCGCCTCCACGGCCGTGGTGTCGGCGATGCCGAGTGTGGCCTCCCCCCTCCACACCAGCGCCGCCCTCACCCCCGCCACCGCCGGGCTGGCGGGAGGACAGCCTCTACGACGACCTCGCCCCTCTCTGCCGGAGACCCGGGCGGGACGGTGATGCGGCCGACCGGGCTCGCCGCCGCTTGACGCCGCACCCTTCTTCCCCTCCACGGGCGATCGGCCGATGCGGTGGAGTGACGCCGCTGTCGAAGACGATGAGGATGATGATGGGGAGTGGAGGCAGACCTCCCCTACCGGTGCAGCTCGTCGGGCCCTCACCACGGCAACAACGCGACGAGCCGCACTCGCCGGGCGCCGACCATCGACTCTGCCGAGGGCGCCGAGTTGGTGGGGGGAACCAACGACGACATGGGCAATGCCTGGTGTCGAGCCTACGGGACCGACAAGGCGCCATCGCTACCGCCACCGCCGCCACCGTCGCCGCCGAAAGGGTGAGGGTCGCTGCGGTTGCGGGCGGGCGAAGCTTGTATGCAAAGAAGACTCGAACGCAAGCCGGCGGGTCCCATTGCCGGAAAACCGGGAGAATCCCCATCCACCTGGGGGCCCCGACGAAGGGCGACGGCTCCGGATGTCGACGGCTGGCGTACCGTGCATCCACCATCATCCCGGCGGTCGGAAGGGCACCACCGGACGGTGCGGCGCCAAAGGGGTGAGCACCGATGGACGAAGCACGGCACACCGGAAGACCCCGTCGGCCCGACGGCGGCCGCCGTTGTCTCTCAAGATCGACCACCACCGGGTGGCACGATGTCGGACCTTGTTCGTTGCCTCGATGCATGGGACTTGGGCACGCCTCTCCCGCCCACTGCCGCTCAAGTCGGCGACAGCCAATCTCCGCCAAGCCCGCTCCCGACCAGCCTCTCCCCACCCCCTCGAGCCGGGCCTTCCGGGCGCCGGGGGCGGCTCGGCTCACGCCGTCGACCCTCTCCCGACTACCAGCCGCCCGAGTCCGAGTGTGGACGGGGGGGTTGACGTCGGCGGAGCACAACGACGACACCGGCGACACAAGTCTACACCAGTGGTGGATACACCGCCGCCCAACTCCACCGACGACGTCGCCGCTGCACACCTTCCCGTTGCGCCAGAACCTCTCATGTTGATGCTTCGCGTGGAGATGGATCCTCCGATATGGGTTGACCCCATGTTGGAGGAGCTTGTCGCTCCGATTGCAGTTGTGTGCCCACCTCTTGCACCAAGCGGCTCCATGGAGGTTGATGCGTCGCTCAAGGTTGTTCCTTCCACAGCTGCAGCCCACACAACTACAGTGGAGGAGGAGGAGGTGGTGGAGGAGGATGAGGAGGAGGAAACAGCGGAGGAGGAGGAGCCCATCCCTGCTCCAATCCTCATGAGACCGGCGTCGCCCCCTTCTACCAGCAGGAGACGCGGGAGGAGAGTGCCTACTGCGCCTACCCGCTCGAGTGCACGGCAGGCAGCTCGACCATCCACAGTTCCTGTCGCGGAGCGTGCCCAACACAAGCTTAGGCGTGAGCTCGCCATCCTCGACGGAAAGCCAGCGGCCCCGGCCCCGGATGAAGCGATCACTTCCTGCATTGATATGTACGGGCTAGGATTCCCAGTGGAGGCAGTCAAGGCCATCCGTAAGGCG
This sequence comes from Hyparrhenia diplandra, assembly GCA_015847255.1. Lineage (NCBI taxonomy): Eukaryota > Viridiplantae > Streptophyta > Magnoliopsida > Poales > Poaceae > Hyparrhenia > Hyparrhenia diplandra. Next base: position 7,455 of record JADLZK010006667.1, read on the forward strand.
CGCAGTATGGAGGACGCCAGGACCTTGGGTTACTTGTAGCCGTTGTAATTGAAAGCGGGAGCTTAGGCACCTAGGTCGCTGCGTGTTGTCATTAGTGTGTGAGTAGTCACCTTTGTATCTAAGGCCCCGAAACAGCCTAGGCTGGTTTGGGGGCCGGCGCTTCTCGCGCTGCCATTGTTGTTTGCTACTTCCTTCTTAATATAACCAAAGCCGGCTTGCCGGATCTTCAAAAAAAAAATACACTCACATTCATCACGTGACAAGGAATCAGCAAAACAATTAGACGTACAAGATGTGTGAGGATGCCATGTGTCACCGTCTTTCGTGCCATTGGTATGACGTGGGAGTACATTAGCATGTGCTCGGTTTTGGGATGAGCGGGGATGGGTCGGACACAACCTAGATTTTTATTGTGGGATGAACCAAACTCGTGTTTTGGTTTAGGAGGTTGGGTCTATTATAGTTCTTTGTTTGCTTTGAAGGGTTCACATAAACGGGATAAGACACTGACAAGTGGAACCGATGCGGCAACATCTCTTCTTCTAATGCTCTCCGCGCTAGTGTTGTCGCATGAGGAGATTAGGTGAACTAATATGTGTGATTGAGATAATACACAGGAGATTAGTTCACATGAGAAGATGTAATGAAGGAGCTTATTGCATATGAGACATGACATGGAGTCATGTGACCAAGGTGGTGAAGATCAAGATGAGACTTGGCTTGATGGATCGGTTGCATGTGTGAAGGGCAAGTCAAGGCATTGAAGTCATGGACCGCAAGACGGTGAAGCTTGAGCAAGACTTGGCGTCGACGGACCGACGCAACTGTGAAGAGCAAGTGAGGTCAAGATCAATGGACCAAGAGGGTCATGTGATGATATGGAGTGGATCATATCATTCTTGATCGTGTTGATGCATGTGTTGCATTAGCACTTGGAGAAGATAAAGCAGAATGGAAATGCGCAAGACAAATGTATAACCTAGGGCATTTCATTTTGCCGGTCATTCGTGCTTAGAGAAGTTTATGACCGGGTTTAGGATAGATGGCCGTACTATCAAGATGGGCGATCTTGTTTGCATATCGGTCATCTAGTGCCACTTGTGCGATCTAACTTTGCAATGTGTTAGGATCGAGTGGCGCGGAGAGCTAACCCTTCCTTTGAAAATGGTTGTGATAATGCTAACACACATGCACATGGTGGTGTACACTTGGTGGTGTTGGCACACTTTGCGAAGGTGGTGGTGTTTACAGGGTTGAGATGGGTTTGGGTACCGCTTCTTTTCTATTACGCTGGATGCAAGTTGATGGTAAAGACATGCTATCCCTGGAGCACAAGTTGGTATACTTGTTGGCTAGCATGTATGAGCAAAGGTAGAGAAGTTAGTGGCATTGACGGGCTGTAAAAAACAGAGTTTCACAGGCACTGCACGCCGCTCACACAGCGCCTGACGCATGGTCGGCTCAGCCAGCGTGTGGCCCTGCGCCGGAGCGTCCGGCAGTGGAGCGCCAGATGCCGGGCGCTAGGACTCTAGCGTCTGGCGCGTGTTGTAGCGTCGGAGAGGTCGTGTGCGTCTGGCGCGTCCGTTGCTCAGGCGGCTAGCGTACGGCACAGCCGAGGTTTCTAAAACTTATCATGGAACATACATGTGTACAATCTATACATGTGTACAACTTTGTAATTGCAGCAAACAAGCATGTTGAGTTTCTTTTCAGTTGTATTTTGAGCTTGGGTACGTGGTGGATTTAACCTTTTTGTTACAAGCCGCCGTAGCGTTAGCACGGGCATTATACTAGTTCACGTAGTTCATCAACAATTGGAACAGCACACAATGCAAACTACAAGCTAGTGCCGTAAGATGACCGACCCAGCACACAGTGCAAGAGCCACAAGACTAACTGCACCTCGGCACAAAACAAAGCCGGTCATTATTCATAGCTCTTAAGTACAACCCCATACTTTTGTTGCAACTCAAAGATTGTTGTCGTTCACTATTTCAGTATCCTTATTAAGAGGCTTACGGCCCAGGACGAAGAAGGTCGCCGTGAAGATTCCTTCCCTGAGAGCATGTGAGGTTGTTAGTTACTAGTTTCATTGAATTTGGGTTAATTTGGTTTCTTCACTTATGCTTACACGATTAGAAGAATTTCTTATAATTAGTTGTCGATAAAAGATAAAAGTTGGCTTGCCTTTCTCTAAAATGGTGGGATGACTACTTACCGGCCACCCTTTAGAAGGCCATCAGAGGCACTCATCAGGAAGTTGTAAATTCCCACGCTGCCAGTTGGGGCAATACGGAGGAACTCGAGTGCATTGACCTAAGAAAGAAAGAACTAATTCAGAGAGTAGAATGTCTCAAATCCATAAACGATAGATCACATAACTAAATAGAATTATAGAAAAATATCTTAAAGAGACAATCTTTAGTCTTACAATTGCGCGGAGGATGACTCGTCCTAGGCGTGTGCAGTGGAAGCTGGTCCAGGAAAAATTGTTGGGATCCATTGTGTGGTACCACGGGCAAGGAAAATCTTGAGCAAGATCCTTTGCGAAAATGACCTTGAACAATAGAGAACAATAAACTCAATCCAGTTAACATGAATATTGTTTTTATTGGTAGCAAGATCTCTCACAGGTTAACAACACGAGTATGTCACCTCAAACCCTGCATCTTTCATGGCTTGTACACACTGGCGAGTGGTGCGGATGTCAGGCAGGCCATCGCCAAGCTCAATCTCAGCCTTAATGGCCAAATGCTTACCGTTTTTTGGATCAAATTGGTCGGTCAAGCACCATTCATCTAGTGCAAAATATTGCCCAGCTTTCAGCACGCGGTAGATCTCACTATAGACGCCTTGCTGTGATGACCAGGGATGAAAACATAAAAGAACATTGAATCTACATATTCCACGGAAAAAATCGCGCGTTATAGCAGCCTTGCTCATTTTTGCGCTATACGCACTGTCGTCGATATTGTGCGCTATTGCCGCTATGGCGCTAACCTGGCGCTATTGCTGGCTGGCCCAAAATGAGGCAAATCGAACAACGACAATTTTCAATATTACGGTGGATGTGAATGTTATATTGTTATCACATTATGAGTTATGAGTTATAATTTATGAACTTATGATATGTCATATGATTAGATTATCATATTGAGACACAGAGTGATTGAGGATTGTTTTATTTTTATGTTTTCTGGTTGTCCAAACAAATGACGCGCCATAGCGGCGCTATAGTGTGAACAGTCAGCTGACGTTACTACGTTCAGCTGCCGCTATAGCGGCGGCTATAGAACCAATAGCGTCCAGCAGAGAGAAGAACTCGATTTTTGATAGGTTATGATCTTTTTCGTGGACATATTCTTTTGGATTCTAAATTGGAGACAAATATAATGCGAAATGATGTGAGACATACTGCATCTGGTGCATGACATGTCGCCCCTATTGCATAGGCCGCATCAAATGTGTTATCAGCTATTGGCATGTTCATGAAGTCCCCCTGCAATTACCAAGAGAAGATAAGGCATTACTGTTTCTTCTACGCTTCCGGAATTAATGAATGTAATAGAGAAAACTATGAACACCAATATACCTTCAAGAAGGAGCATTGCTCACTCAAACCAGCTGAAAAAATGAGCTCCTACAACCAAAAAAATAAGTGTTGTGTATCCAAATTTTATTCCAAAGAGGGAAATGATAAAATAAATACCTTGCCCCTTGAGATCTGGTAGTCGTTGTTGTTCAATCCAGTTATCTGTGCGGAGCTACAGTAAATGGAATTAAATATTCATATGAGTGCTCTTCATGATTGTCACATTGGAATTTATTGATTGAATGGGTAATGAAGTTTTAATGCAGATCGTTACCTGAATCTGGCAATTTCTATTAAGGGTCCCCCAATTCCACATCCCACATCTAGGACCTGCAATAAACGTTTTAGTTTGTCATGGATGGTTTGCTAAAGACTAAGCAAGAAAGTTAAGGGTTGGTAACCTACAACAAACATTTTAGTTTGTCATGGATGATATCCTAAAGACTAAGCAAAAAGTTAAAGGCTGATACACTATTTTTAGGGTCATTATTAACTACATGTGTTTTGGATGAATCGTGGCAGTATATTGGTCGTATCAAAGGGAAAAGCAAATGTGCTTTAGAGTTTACTTGCAATGTACACAGATATGTTAATTTTGAACAGTAAGTACTGCATAATATCCTATATTGGTTTTAAAACGAAAATACTATCTATAGTTAATTAGCAAACGAATTATGCTTCTCCACTAACCTTCATGCCCTTCTTGAGCCCCAGCTGTAGTGCCATAAAATGCTGATGTCGTTTAATGCCTTCACGTTCAGTCTCACCTGGATATCTGAAATACAAACATGGGGTTGAAGCAGTAAAATTACCAAAATTGTGATCTAAAGCAAGTCAACATCTTAGCTGAGTTATAACAGAAAATAGATGTTGTTATTGTCGATAGATAGTAATAACTAGAGCAAGATGTATATATATAGCTGACCTGCCAGCAAAATGGAATGAGTCGCCCCACCCATATTCGTAGAGAAGCCGGTGACAAGATCATAGTACTTATTCACCTGATTCGCACAGTAGGAATTGTGCATAGGCGATTTTAGATATATGACGGTGTTTGAAAATGAACTAATTAGCCTATCCTAAATATCTGATATTTATAAACATAGGGACCAATATTTATAAGTATTGAATGGATACTGAAGACTACCAAATCAGTGTAATTTGATTTCCTTGATTCTTGTTCACCTCCATGTAGGTCGTGGTACCTCAAGTACCTGATGAGAAGGAGATATTAACACTTATCAAATAATAGTATAACTATAAGGTAGGAGGACGACTGAAGGGCTTTAAGCTTGATCATGGCTCTCACAAAAGAAAATGAGAAAAGCATTTAGAGATAAAGATAAAAAAGTAACGCTGCTCACCAGGGCAGCCAGTGGGTAGAGGGTGGGACTTGGGAGGATAGCGCAGGGCAAAGGTGCTACACTCTCCATCCCAAAAATGGTGGTGTATTGAGTAACAGTGCAGACTAGGCTAAAACACTTTCAATGCCTAAATGCGGGTAGCATCGGTGAAGGACTTGGCCAAGAGTGCCGGAAGTGGGAGCGCCCCCGTAAATGTTCAGCTGGCTCCGGCAATTCGTTGAACATCTTGCGGGCGGCTGTGGAAAGAAGTAGGAGTAGAGCTATCACGCGGTGTCCATCGCCCGCACGATTATTATGTGGACGGAGGTGGAGGTGGAGGTGGACTAGTGAGGGGGGAAGAGGCAACCTTGGGGCCCACAACGGCAGCCCGGCCCAGGCGGCCATTTGTTGAAACTCAGAAGGTGCACGTGTCAAGTGTGGCAGGAAAAAATGTGCCAGCCTTTTGTCTTGGTGGGCTTTCGGGTATGAATTTCCTTTCCTGCTTGTTCTCCAAGGCTAGTCTTAGCGAATATAAGGCTCCTATTTATTAAAGTAGTGTAGATATATTTTATCACTTTAAAAATTATTTTATGATATGAAAATTTCATTATCTCTCTTCATATTTATTATGTCATGTAAACGTGTTTAATGTCTACAAAACTATACAAAAATTCCCGTTGAAATTGGCTTTGCAGCGGCTCCACTGTCAGAAATGTTAGGATGGGATCCTGTGTTATGAGGTGTGTAGCTTGACTGCATGATAGTGGGGGCTACAACCAAATAGGGGAGAGGGGAGTAAAAGTACTCTTCCGTCTTAAAAAGAGTGTCGGTTTAGGTTTTGTTGATTTGTTGTTTGACCACCCGTCTTATTCAAATTATTTATATAAATATTATTTATTTTGTTATGACTTTTTTATCACTATAGATACTTTAACAATGATTTATTTATTTTATAATTTACATAAATTTTTTGAATAAGACGAACGGTCAAAACATGATGTCCGAAAAACTAAAACGACACTCCTTTTTAGGATGGACGGAGTATAAAGTAGGTAAATTTACATTTAGGAGGGTTCTAGCTTCTCGTGGCTCCTTACAAGACTCCTTGTTACCACAAATGATTCGGTAGGTCTCCTTTGGTGCCATTCCGGCACTCCCAACAGCTCCAACTCCGCGTGTGATAACACTTTAGGTTACTATGGGACGTTATAGCGCAGATTCAAACGGTTCTAGCTCCTTCAAAATATAACTACTAATAATATGGAGTTTTGAGAAGCTAGTGTTGGGGGCTCCGGTGGCTCAACCGCGATAGCACTACAGTGCTAGAGTCGGAGCCCCTCCAAATGGGCCTTAAAAGAGAGCTGCTCTGAGCGTTCTTTACACCAGGATTTTAGCCCTAGTCTTCTTCAAATCCTGGATACAACACTTGTGTTATGAATCTGGGAGGAAATAGTATAATAATAATGAAGAAGTGAATTACTGGTCAACGGCCGATTTGACTTGGCCCTTGTCAATCGATCCTCCCATGCTCCGAGCAAGATCTAAAGATCCTGACATTATTACTCGACGATCTTGTCCTTCCTAAAGAAAGTATACCTATAATTATATATAGGAATTAAACTATATATATATATATGCATGCATTCAAAACACATGTCAACTGTAGCTGCACTGTTCAGTATACCTGGTTGCTTTGCTCCGGAGTACAGTAGCGTTGAGTTGCTTCCAACTATCCAGTTGGTTTATTTCTTCTTGGCCAGGTGAAGGATAACTGGCTAACAGCATCATCATATTCATTTATTTATAGAGTGCAGGGGCGGAGGTTCCGGTATGGCTGGAGGCTCGGTTCCGACTTCCGGCGTAGATGTCCATCTCCATGCCCCCTTGGATTCGCTGGTGGCCAAACTATGACACTGGCACAACGTAGGCGGTTACGAACAGATTCTCAGATTTATTCTAGCTGACGAAGACGTTTCCAGCTTCCGCGAGGAAGGCAACCGATTCTCAGTCGACCGTTATCTGGGACAAGCGTGTAGCACGAGGAAGGGCAACGATAGATACTTACTACTGCGTGCTGTGCTGTGTGTTTTGGTTGGTTTATGGTTCTTAAGGAACTTGTAAGGATAGCTACCTTTTACATGGCCTATGTGTGGATTAATTTAATTTTGAATTTTAAATTATTGGCATATACATACATAGAGCAGCTCCAAAGGACCGGCACGATTGTCGATGCTATCCGTACAAAATTTGAGTGTAGAAAGAGATGCCGCGCCGGCATCATCGTCCTGTATGCAGGCACTTGACGATGGTCATGACCTCAAGAGAAGAGGCGTAGAGTTTGAACTTTGCTAAAACAGTGAGAGAACAGTGATGGTCCTGATGGATTGGATGGATGGATACGGTGAAATGGCCGAGTAAACCTGGGCCGCAGGTGGGGAGATAGGGTTAGAGGTGTGTTGGGCTGTAGTACGAATGTGGCCTATTAAAGTGAACAGCGGGCCTGGTACCGGGCCCAGGTTATTTGACGAGCCGGGCCATACCGTGCTCGTGTCGGGCTAGAATGCGAGCGAGCTTCGTGCGCCGGCGTCGCGTCCCGGGTCGGCATGGACATTTGTACCCGCGGCGGAGCGGAGGTCACGTGACCGGCACGGGCGCTTGTTGCGCCGCCGCGAATGAGGCGGCGATCGACGTGCCCATGCGGATGCGGCATGCGCGCCGGGGCCGGGGCAGCAGCGCAGGCGCAGAGGTCCTGCTGCTCCTGCCGCGGGGAACGTGCATGACGACGACCCCCTGCCCTGTTCCGCTGCGCGTGCCGTGTCCTTTTCCGGGCCTCCGGCAGCGGTGGCCCCACCGTGCCACCTATTCTGACCTCTCTCTGCACCGCCTCATCACTCGCCTCGGTATCCCCGCTGCCCCTGCCAGCGCCCAATGGGGAGGGGAGGGACGCTGGAGGCTGCCGCCCATCGACGACGACGTGACCCCACCGCCGCGACCGCGACCGCGCGCGCGCTGCTTTCGCTCATCACTGCGGCACCCCAGGACACCCCAGGACAGGAGCATGAGCATCCGAGGGCGAATTGGCGGGAAACGCACCCACCCATGCCGGCCGATGCAATTGCGATGCGCTAGGGCGGGCCTACTGGGCCCAGTAGGCATTTACCGCTCGCTCGGTACAGTGCTCTCCTGTGTCCGTGCGTGCCCACTGCCCAGCCCATGTACTGTGGTCTCTTCTGTAGGAGTAGGAGTAGTAGTAGCCTGTGCTGTACCTACCGTGACCGTCGTGGATCGCGAATCCACGTACAGACCGTGCTGCCTGCCTCCATTGCATGTAGTGCCGTGCCGTTCTCCTCGGCTCCTCCCTCGTTTGTTCAAGCGAGCTCGCTTTGGGCTGTGGCCGTCCCGTCCTACCCTCCGTCCCAAAATAAATGACGTTTTCGCCTCCCGAGAAAACATCTACCGACAATTATATATTAAAATAGGATTAATATTTATATTACATAATTAGTATCATTGGAAAGATCTTTTGATCTAGTTTTTTAACAAATTTATTTGGAGATTTAAATCTTCTACATATTTTCTATAAATCCAAACTTCACAAGCTTAAAACCCAAAACGTCGTTTATTTTTAGGACGGAGGGAGTACGTGCAGATTACTCCTGCCCGGTTCGAGTTTTTCGGTGGCGCCCCTGCCTGCCTTCCACGCTATCTATCACGGACCACGCACGCTACAACCGCAAGCTTTTCATTGCACGGGCCGCTGAAGATTACTGCTGCTCGTATTTATTCGGCCAGTCGGCAGCGGCGACCGCCACCGCGTCCACCGTCCCACCGCTCTCAAGCACTAGTGGGGTCGCCGACGCGGTGGTACTTGACCATCTTTACTACTTTACCTGGACTGGACCTCCAACTACCTTCGGTTTTACAATCCTGGGTGCAAGGGGTACGTGACGTGCTGGTGCATTATGGATCGGCCCGACCCCATCGAGTTCTACTACTATTAGTTTTTTTTTTTTTTTTTTTTTTGATAATTCATGTCATTGTCATGTGTTGTTAGCCGGTGGCAGGGTCCGGAATTATTCATTCATATGGACCTAGCAAAGAGATCCAACTTCTTGTAACAAGAGTGCTTGCATTTTCTTATATAAGCATCACTGAGATTATTTTTCAGTGGTAAACGATAACCCTTCTGTGTAGGATGTTTTTGTAAACCTCGAGACCTTTGTTTTAATCCTTCTAGGGTGCTTTATAATATCATTTAGTTGTGTTTTGTACGATTTAATTACAAAGAGGAGACTAAAAGGTATGCAGTATATGACAAAAAAAAATTTGTTATAGTGGCCCTCCTAATAATACAATTATAATAATAAATTTATACTAGTTAAAAAATTGTTTCGAAATGATAGGGGGCCATGGCCCCTACCAGCGCCCCCTCACCTCTGCCATTGTTGCTAGCCATAGGACCGAATGATTTTAAGCAGCGTTCACAAGAAATCAATATTGTGCTACACTTCTTATGTCGACCGTTTGCTTTTTTTTTTTACCTAGTTTTGACATGGTACGATATGTCGTGCTCCATCTCCGTCTGTTTGTGCTATAAAGAAGAGAAGTCTTGCTTACTCGATCGAGAGTCGGGTAATTTAATTTTAACTAGATTTAAGCAAAAATAATATTGTTGCTTATATGTGAATTACATGAAATATATTTTACAATTTAATTAACTAATGGCACTTGTAATATATTACAAACGTGTCCGCACGTTGCATAGCGTCCAATAAATATAAAATCATACTTTGTATATCACCGTTAAAGTTGTGGGCAAAACTCATCGGCTGAGTTTTATTTTAACTGAAAATTAGTGACCGAAGTATCTATTGATTAAGAAAGGATAATGGGAACAAAGACGCACAATATTTATTTTTCTGTTTATGTATAAAAATGTGAGACATAAAAAGAATAAACAAAAAGGCCATGAAACTGAATGCAAGGAAAGTGGAAACGGAAAAGAAGGTGATCCATATATCGTCTTCTTCGGTTGGACTGGTGAAATTTTCCGATCGTACGGTAAGTAATCTTATTTCAGGTGACTTTTAGGAGGTGTGGAATAGAAAAGAAAAAAAAAAAAAACAAACAAGAGTACACAGACGAGAGCGTTTCCAGTAAAAAGGGCGCGGGAACTTGATGATTTTTTTTTTTTGACAAACCGGGAACTTGATGATTAAAGACAGGAAACGGAACGCAAGGAGCAAAAACGAAACAAGAACAGAAAAACAAAGCGGCAAAGGACACAGACGGGGAAACTTGCCAAGAAAACGGACGCGGGAAGTCGGTGAATAGGGCTGGTTGAACAAAAATAGTGTCATAATTTCAGCTCTTTTATCTTTTCGAGGTGTAGATTAGATTAATATACTTACTCGAATTTGGACAAATATAGAATTATTCAATTGCTAGAGAAATGAGATTTTTATTCTTTTTGGGCAAAGGAAGTAAAAAAAAGCTTGCCAAAGTTTTCTAGCGTGTGGTGAGCAATTTGCTTGCCAGGTTTCATGGCTAAGTTTGGTAGCCATCAAAAATTTGCCCAATTCTGTTTCTTTGATGCGAGATGCGCGCTTTAGTTTGATCTCTATGCTACTCCCTCCTCTTTTTTTTAAAAAAAATAGCAGGTAGTTTTAGTTTTGTTCTAAGTTTTATTTTAATCTTGAATAGACTTATGTAAAATTTATTGCCATTTATAGCATCAAATAAATAACCTATTAAGGCATATTTTATTGATATATTTAGATAGAACGTTTATGTCGTAAATGTTTATGTGGTTCTTTTAAACTCATTGAACTGAGTAAAAGTTTGACTTAGGATACAATCAAAATGATTTATATTTTAGAACAGATGGAGTATAGGTTTTATAAGAGCACTCACAATGCAGACTCTATCATAGTTTTTATCCTCATTTATTACTCCTCTATTTATTATTTTTTTTTCTTTGATGTGACGCTATATTTATTTGAAGAGAGAGGAAAAACACAAGAAACCAAGTTTAACTAAGAAACTAACTCTTCACGCAAACCAAAACAATCTGTGAGGTGACAAGTGGGTCATGTGACATCAAAATAGAAAATTGTATTGCGGAAGATAGTTTTTTAACACAATGTACAAAACTATAGAAACCATGATAGTTTAGCATTGTGAGTGCCCTAAGACCTAATAAATAGATTTTCCGTTTTACACCTTTATGTCTATGCACCCTTGTTTTTTTTTTTTTCAACTCACGTTATTATAAACAACATCCCCCTAATCACTGACTGCCTGTGTTGCTAGTAGCTGTCGCTGTTCACTCACGTCGTCATCGTCCAAACGCACAAAACAAGTTTGGGTAAATGGTACTACTTGCGCTATCAATATGATCAAGGGGTGATTTGTAAATATTGAAAAGGAGGAGTTTGCAGTGAAATTGTCCGTTCCTTTTATGCTAAAGGAAGTGGCAGCTCGGAGAAGAAGCCAAGGGAAAGCGAAAGAGAGCAGCAGAGCTTGGCAATGGAGCTTCCATGGGGAATGCTGCTGCTTCTGGTCCTCTCCGTCTCCTCCTCCTCGACCGCTGCCACGCTCGCCGTCAGTGCTCCGCCCCCAGTGCCTGCGCCTCGTCCCTCTCAAGATGCTGAAGGTGACATTGTGCTGCTAACACCCCTCGTCTCTCGTCTCTCACTACACTGTTTTCCTATGCCAATCTTGTGTTTCTTATATCCCATTTCGGGGTCATTTGACTGCATTCGTTTAGATCTGCATTCAGTTCTGCCAAACACAATGCGTTTAGAGTAGCCAATGCTTGATCTCTGAAGAGGAAACAGAGAACGGCGGCCTGAGTTTGTTGCTCCATTTCTGTTTCATCTTGTTCTTTCATTGTTCTATGCTAGCAAGCACGAAACCTGCAGATTTACTGCTGCGGATGTGAGATATCTGCGCAGGACAGCAAATCTCGTATTCTCGTCTAGTGTTATGCTCCCATTCATCATTCTGTTACTTTTCATGATGCATCCATCTCCATCAGTTCACATTTGGGGTCTCCAGTCCAAGAATGCTGTGATTATTTTGTTCCAAGAATGTCTAATGTATGCTTGCAACTTGCAAGCACAAATGGTTGGTCATTGTTTTTGAGTTTGGTCGTGTAGAAGACGTTGCGAAAGATCTGATTTTTGTTCATGTATCCGTGGTCACATAGGCCTGCTCATCAACGGCAACTTCGAGACGGCGCCTCGGAAGCTGAACAAGACCCTCATCGTGGGCCGCCACTCGCTGCCGGGGTGGACGGTGCAGGGTCACGTGGAGTACGTCTCGGGCGGGCCGCAGCCGGGGGCATGTTCTTCGCGGTGCCGCACGGCGTGCACGCGCTCCGCCTCGGCAGCCGCGCGTCGGCGTCGCAGAACGTGACGGTGCGTCCGGGGGGCGCTGTACGCGCTGACGTTCGCGGCGACGCGGACGTGCGCGCAGGACGAGTCCCTGCGCGTGGCCGTGTCGCCGTCGCTCTCGGCGCCCGCCGACGTCGCCGTGCGCACGCTCTACAGCGGCGCGTCCGCCGACACCTGGGCCTGGGGCTTCCGCGCCTCCTCCCCGTCGCGCAGGTCACCTTCGCCAACCCCGGCGTGCAGGAGGACGCCGCGTGCGGCCCGCTGCTGGACGCCGTCGCCATCAAGGAGCTGCCCACGCCGTACCCGACCAAAGGTAACGAACGACGAGACCACGGCCATGGATCTTTGATTGTAATCTGAATGACGAAACACGAATGTTTGATTGCATAAATGCAGACAACCTCATCAAGAACGCTGGGTTCGAGATCGGTCCCCCGGTGCTGAAGAACTCGACGGTGGGCGTGCTGCTGCCTCCCAAGCAGAAGGACGTGACGTCTCCGCTGCCCGGGTGGATCATCGAGTCGCTCAAGGCGGTGCGGTTCATCGACGCGGCGCACTTCTCGGTCCCGGCGGGGCAGTACGCGGTGGAGCTGGTGGCCGGTCGAGAGCGCCATCGCGCAGGTGATCCGCACCGTGCCGAACCACGCCTACAACCTGTCGTTCGCCGTCGGCGACGCCAAGAACGGCTGCCACGGTCCATGCTGGTGGAGGCGTTCGCGGGCAACGTGACGCAGAAGGTGCCGTTCGAGTCCACCGGGAAAGGAGGGTTCAAGGTGGCGGCGTTCAGGTTCGTGGCCGCCGGCGTCCGTACCCGCCTCACCTTCTACAGCTCCTACTACCACACCAAGGTCACCGACGGCGTCTCGCTCTGCGGCCCCGTGCTGGACCAGGTCAAGGTCGTGCCCGTCAAGGCCTAGTGATTTGTGAATGAATGAATCGTGAGAGCTCCGGCCGGCCTGCTGTGCTCTTGTTCTCGTCGTCTTTAGCTATTTGCTTCGTCGTGGTTTGGCATGGTGGGTTGGGACAAATGTGGACGAACTCTGGACCCTTCTGAATCTGATCATGCTGTGCAGAACTTATGCATGCCGTGTGATGTGAATCTTGCAAAATTTGGTTGCAAATCTTTGTTGGCTGCTAATGGGGCGGGGTTGAACGGGTATTTTAGGGCGGGTTTTAATACGGTATGCCCATTAGGGCGGGTGGAAACGGGTGGATTATTTGTGAAAACGGGTTGGGGCTCACATGGTCATAGATCGCGCATAAGTCATATATTATCTTCCGTCGTAACCGGGTTGGGGGGCGGGTTGGGGCGTGGGCCGACAGGGTGGGGCAGGTGGTAGTTAGGGTTTTTTAAAATATGGGTTGGGGCGGGTTTGGGGTGGGTATCCACCCATTAGCAGGCCTAGTCCACGTTTTGGAATTTGTGATGGCGTTGGTTTGTTCGTGTCCTGAAATAGAATCGACGCTTCGCGCATCAGCCGTAATGTCCGGTTAGTTGCTGTCACACAAGCGGATAATCAGGGTTGCCCACGCTCCCGTGTTGCCGGGGGCATGTGCCCGTCTTCAATCCTGCATTGAAGCAATTGTCTCGTTTGGGACTGCTCCAATTTTCCCTTCTTCAAAATGCCATTTAAGTAGTTGAAAGGAATACTTTGAAAACCACTAATTTTTGGGGAGAATTCTGCTAAGATAAGTAGTTGGAAGTTGGCTATGGTCTTATATTATAGGGCAGTACTTCGTGAGGGTCTGGCCAACCAACTATCCAAGTGCTTTCATGGCAACAGCCTGGCTCTTGAGCCACCTCTCAAGATTACCATTCTCCATGAACTCATGTACAGAGAATAGTCGTTACCAACAAAGGAGTAGCCAAATAGAGGAACAAGGTCAGGATGTTTCACCTTTCTAATTATCTCAATTTCAGCCAGGAACGGACGATCACCTTGGAACTGATAGCAAACACTCTTTACTGAATGCTCATAGTGCTATGCATAGTATGCAACGTGCACACAAACAGATTTTCTGAAGAAAAGTTGGTCACGATGAAGCCTTCACGAAGTACTTCCCTGTAGACAGTGCCAAATAAAAAATATTTCCTGTTCAAATAGAATTTAGCAATCAGGACTTCCTACAATTTGTACATACTGATCGATTTTATTTCATTCCAATTTTAGATATGTTCCCATAGAAAGGCTACAGCAATCAAAGCTTTAGTATTGAGGAAACAATATTGTAAGGAGGTATAGACCCTAAAAATAGAAAATTATTAGCTTGAAAAGTTATAAAAACTTTTCAAACCAACCAACTGGAATCTACGTATAAATTGACATGTATGAAACTTGCATTTTAGAGCATGAGAAAGGGTTGGTCTTTGGTCACCTGGTGGACCACAAGCCTGGAACGATGGCTTTATGTATGGGCCGTTAAACAAAATCCGAAGGTCGATTTCTTTACAGAAAACGGGCCTCCAAACTGCAATTCCTCGGACGTTTTCTTGATTCCTGGCCCATGTTTCAGCCCACGGCCTCCGCCGCAGCATCTCCCGGGAAACCCTAGTTCCATCCCTCCAGATAAATACCTCATCGCCTCCTCCACAGCCACTCTTCGCGCCGCCGCAGCCCCAAACCCTCATCCCCCATCACTCTCCGGAGAGCGCCCCAGCCACCACTCCACCCCCTCAATCCAGCCATGGCGGAGCGCGGCGGCGAGCGTGGAGGCGAGCGCGGCGGGGAGCGTGGCGGGTTCGGCCGTGGCTTCGGACGCGGCGGGCGCGGCGACCGTGGAGGACGCCGGGGCGGCCGGCGTGGTCCGCGTCAGGAGGAAGAGAAGTGGGTCCCCGTCACCAAGCTCGGCCGCCTCGTCAAGGAGAACAGGATCACCAAGATGGAGGAGATCTACCTCCACTCGCTCCCCGTCAAGGAGCACCAGATCGTGGAGCAGCTCCTCCCTGGCCTCAAGGACGAGGTCATGAAGATCACGCCCGTCCAGAAGCAGACTCGCGCCGGGCAGCGCACCCGCTTCAAGGCATTCGTCGTCGTCGGCGACAACGACGGCCACGTCGGTCTCGGAGTCAAGTGCGCCAAGGAGGTGGCCACCGCCATCCGCGGCGCTATCATCCTCGCCAAGCTCTCCGTCGTCCCCGTCAGGAGAGGTTACTGGGGTAACAAGATCGGACAGCCGCACACCGTGCCTTGCAAGGTCACCGGCAAGTGTGGCTCCGTCACCGTGCGCATGGTGCCCGCGCCCAGAGGTTCTGGCATCGTCGCCGCGCGCGTGCCCAAGAAGGTGTTGCAGTTCGCTGGCATTGAGGATGTCTTCACCTCGTCCCGTGGCTCCACTAAGACCCTTGGCAACTTCGTCAAGGTACTGCTACGCTCTTATTCGTATTATGACTTGATTGATGCTTCTATTATACTTGACATTTGCAATGCTTGCACCTTAGGACTGCTATTAATGAATGCAAGGATGAGCTAGCAATAGTATATTGCTGATATCATAATGACCTTATGTGAAATGTTGAATTTGTAGTGTTATCTTGATCATGTATCATATGCAATACTATGTTGGAAGTGCTGGTTTTGTACTTTTACTTTATCAGATAGGATCAATTAGCTTGGAACTTCAGAAATTGCTGTTTGTGTGTTAATTTATATCTTATAATAGTCTAAAGAGATGGCCACTAATGTGGTATGATAATTCTATTATTGTGATTATGAAGTTGCAACGGACACTGCATATAGAGTGTGCTGTTATGCCTTTCCTAATACATTCGGAGAACTTTCTGTCATCTAAAACCTTCAGAGTTTTGGAAGCCAGACCCGCGTGCAGGTTGACTCCATGTCATTGTGATATGAGTGTTAAATCATGAATGGAGGATTGGATGTTAATGTCAAGATCTCTCCATGTTAGATTCTAATTCATATTTAGATGTACTAGTTTTACTGGAATTTCAGAGTGGTTTTTATTCTGTCTACTTTTCAAGCACCAGATTCCACCTTCTTAATGGCCTGTATTGGATTTTTGTATGAACTTAGTTTGTGAACAATGTACTATCTAAAGAGTTACATTTTTCAAAAAAAAAAAAAAAAAAGTTTTATGTACTATCTGAAGAGTTACATTTTTCAAAAAAAAAAGTTTTAAACTTATGTAACATCATTCCTTAGTTACATATACTTTTCTTGTGATGAGTCATGCAGTATCAAAAAAATCTAAACTGACTTAAGGTCCGTTCTGTGGTTAGTTGGTTACACTAACAGGTTTTTTTGACAACATTACACTAACAGTTGACCTGTTAGCATATATTAACTTTGTTGGTTCTATTGCAATTTAATTCATACATTCTTGATGTCAATTGAGTGCCATTTATCAGTCATGTGGTTTGGTCATGTGCAGGCTACCTTCGACTGTTTGATGAAGACCTATGGCTTCCTTACTCCTGAATTCTGGACCCAAACCAAGTTCTCCATGACTCCATTCCAGCAGTTCACGGACCTTCTGGGAAAGCCCACCAAGGGTCTTGTGCTTGAGGCCCCAACTGAGACAGTAGAGGCTTAGGATGGTTGAGTGAAGCGCTCTACTCGTTGGGAGTTGTCTAAATGCATTTTCTTCTTCTATATTATAGTTAAAGAACTGTGGGAGTCAACGTTGGGTTTTGTTTAGCCCTGGATGTTGTTCTTTACTGTCAAGTTTTGGATTGTGGTACTTACTATGGTACTTTTTTTGTCAGTGAATGCTACATAATTGTCTCTCATGTTTTCACGGTGAAGTATTTTAGAGCCTGTTGTTGGGTTGACTTGAATGCAGTTTTGCTGTTACACCCCGCCTTTGTGCTGTGAATGTCTTGTGTGACCTTGCCAAGTACTATTCCATGAGAATTCATAAGAAATCATCAGCTGGCCACCGTAATGCTGTCCGCAGAAATCATCAGCTGAACATGGCTGAGTCTTCCCAGGCACTAGTGCTCAAGATGCACACGCTGTCCATTCGTTGCTTGCACGCCGGCTCCTCTGTTCGAACATATTGTTTCGCAGGCAGCCTTGACCGGCCAGCTGCGACGAGGTGCGCCAGGGGGAACTGGATTGCCGTGGCTTCGTCGTGAAACTCAAACTGGCAAGCTGCCGTCCATACTTTTGTCGTCTCATCAGGTTCGCCGAACCTGCCGGCTGCCGGTCTGTGGACGTGCCCATGACACGCGGGGGCCGCCCGGGATTCCTGCAAGAATCTTGGCCGGGTGGCGCTGACGCGAAAAGTTTTTCCCCGAGAGGCAGGGACGGCTTCACGGCATCACCAGGGCCTCACAAATTTTGGTTGGCGAGAGGGAGTGGCAGCGCGAGAGCCAGCCACTGATGGTGCGAGCAGGCGAAACAGCACTACAAGTCCTCTTCTCCCTTGCGCCACTTGGGTTTCTTTCTTCTTTTTATACCACACCACCGCTGCTAGCTGCTCCCCTGATCGTGACCAGGTTTTCAGGAGAAACGAGCTGCGGCTCCGGCTGCAAGAAGAACAGGTACACACACAGCATGGCGGCGGCAGTTCAGGTGATGCCGGCGGCCGTGGGGCGAGCGCCGTCGTCAGGCGGTTCGGTGTCAGGGGTTGGTAGCACCACCGCCGGCTTGTTCGCCGGCGACTGGAGGAGAAGGCTCGCCGCCCGGCGTGCTCTCGGTCTGGGCACTCAGGCGGCAGCAGCAGAGCCGGAGCAAGGCCCGCGGCCTCGGCATCGTCTGCAACCTCGCCGGACAGTACGAGGAGAGCTTTGACGACGTCCAGCGGGTAATTTCCATCGTCTTTGATTACTTGATTTCTTTGATTACTTGATTTCCTTGTACCTGTTCTTCGATCTCCTGCTGATATGCTTGCTAATCGAGGGGCTGGACGCAGAGAAAGTATTGTGATGTTCTTGAAACGTAGCAACGAGGTCGAGGGAAAAACATATGATTTGTATTTGATTTTCTGAGGCCAAATTCGTTTGGTTCATTTCGATTTGGAGAAATTCAAGGCGCTCGCTTTCGGCTGACCTTTTTCTCTGAACTGAACTTTCTTCCTGGTATCTGTGGCTGCAGCAACTGATGAACTACTTCACCTACAAAGCCGTGAAGACCGTGCTGACCCAGCTCTACGAGCTGAATCCACCAAGCTACCGTTGGTTCTACAAGTAATACTATCAGACAATCCTCTCTGTTCTACTCTGAATTCTCCCTGCTCACGATTATGTAAACATGCTTGTTCTTGTTTCCGTCTGCTGTAGCTTCGTGGCTGTCAACAAACCTACTGACGGCATGCATTTCCTCCGTGCTCTCGGCAAGGTATATATGTATACACACAAATCCACAAAATTCCTTAGTGGATCTTCTGCAGCTGCGAAAGGAGCTCATACAGTTGGCTGTGCTTATCTTGCAGGAGAGGCAGGAGCTTGCAGAGCGAGTGATGATCACCAGGCTTCACCTTTATGGAAAATGGATCAAGGTAACCAACCATCGATAAGCAAGTGCTGCTGTAACCTGCATATTGCCGACTTATATGATGAGATGACTGACATTTTGGTTGGGTTATGGATATCTAATCTGTCTGTCAGAAATGTGACCACGCAAACACGTACGAGAAGATCTCTGACGAGAACCTGACGCTGATGCGAGAGCGGCTCATGGAGACGGTCATCTGGCCAACCGACGACACCAACACTGAGAAGATCGGCTGATGCCTTCCGAGGTGCAGAATTGTTTTGGGTTGTTCATCAAGCTTAGCTCCTTTTATTAGTTAGAGCACTCTGGGTTTCTCTATCAGTCAGTCAGTCAGTCAGTCATCAGTTGTATATAATCAGAGTCGTAGAAGAGAGTATACATTACTCTGGGAAGTGTTCAGGCAATTAATATTTGAGGTGTTAACAATGCTGTTTTGCCCTCCCAAGTCTCCACTGTTGTTCCAAAGGGAAGCAACAAAATACTTTACCTTGGAATTTGTATGAATAATGAAAGCTTTGGTTCACTTCAGAGTTCAGAGATTGTCTTGAATTCCTTTGGAGGCCTTTATATTTGTTTCCATTTTGACTAGTCTAATCATATATATATGATGATCCACGCATTGCAGGCTACATATCTCAAGGTTCATGTAACCTTAGAGTTACTGGACATTGGATTTACTAGAACAGGGCATGTATTCCTAGAAACATCAACTGCTGCTACTTTTTTTTTTTTTTTTTTGCGAAACACAACTGCTGCTACTTTGTATACAAGAAGATACTGCAAATAAACATGAATGAGCCAATTAGCGAATACACCTTTACTAACATATGTACATGAGTATGGCTAGGTGCCTCTATCTCCATCTGTACTTTCTACAAACTACAAACAACCAAGTTCACTTGCCCTCCTACTTTGTGGCAGCGCAAGGCTGTGGAACAACCGTCCCAAATTTTCTCCATTTTGCATTCTCGCACGTGCTTTCTGTGTTGCCCTTTGCTGCCCTGCATTTTCAGGTCGATGTTACGCAAGGTAATGCCTTGGCATGGCACATTCTTGCTGCAGTTCATCTTGATGGCATCCTTGGTAATGGTTGTCCCTCTAATGTTCTTTGAACACAACATTGCTAACCTGAACTGCGCTAATTTTTGTTCCCCGCATGGTTTAGCCTTGTCGCAGTAGTTCTGGTCGATGATTATTGGGTTCTTGACCATTACATGACCATGTTTTGGAATGTGATGTCCTTGGCAAATCCACTCCCTCCCTGGTACGTCTTGATGCGTGCTCCATTGGTGGTGCCATATAGTTGCACTGAATCTATGGTAATGCCAGAGACTTCGGCTCTTGAGTTGTCATCTCCCAAGCTTCCAATGCTGATCCCGTGTCCGGACCACATACAACTTTTGGAGACATGAAGGTTATGAGTCCCATCCTCGATTGACATACAATCATCCCCTGCAAGATTCAACAGAGAAGATGTTAGTTCACTGAAGGCTTGAAGACAATATATTCCATATGAAGTGAATCCTGAACATGCTGCTTACCAGTCTTGATCTTGCAGTCTGTGACCCGTATATCTTTGCTCCGAGTGATGTGGATGCCGTCAGTGTTAGGGCTCGTGCCAGGCGCTGTGATGGACAACCTTGCTAGTTGCACGTTGGTGCAATCCTCGACTGACATGTGGATCTGTTGGCTGTTGATAATTTTTAGATCCTCCACCCTCAAAATTGGTGCAGTAGTGGAATGACAAAGCTGTTGGAGCTTCCTTGCGGGGCTGAAGAAAAGAGAGGCCAATTCAGTCTCAGTAAAGCTTGAGCTTATAGATATTCAGATAAACCAAAGGGTCGACACCACACTTACCCAGAGCCTTGTTGATCTTGCACGAGTATGGCCACCATTTCCTCGCCGTTGCCATCCATGGCGCCCACCCATTGACAGTGAGGTTGCTGATGCCGGAACACGATCCAGTGCCTCCTGTCATTGTCGCTCCAGTCCGCCCTGTTCGGCGACGCCAAGAGCGTGCCCTTCACCGTGAGCGCGACGCTGGACTTGCACGGGCCACGGAGGGCGATGAGCTTCAACAGGTAGCGCCTGCCATTGGGGACGAGCACGACGGCCGGCCGTGGCGAGGCGCACGCCTCCTTCCACGCCATTACCAGCGCGTGCGTGTCGTCGTGCCGCCCGTCGCCACGGGGGCGCCGTAGCGGTCGAGGCTGAACACGCTCTCCGACGAGCTGTCATTGCCCGATCCTGCAGCCTCTACAATGGCGGACATGAAGAGCAGCACGAGGAGAGGCACCGTGAACACAAGCTTCGTCAGCGATGCCATTGCCATTGGCAGATCGAGCTAAGCACGCTGTGCAGGTGGTTAGTTGCAGTCTGGACTTTGAGATCACAACAGAATTGATGGGGGTATAGTGCAGCTCTTGTTGCAAGGTTTGCCCAGGTTGGTGCTGGTGCTAGTGCTGGATTGGATGATGATCGACTTGTGAGTAAGCAGCATGCCCATGGCCGTTTATATAGGCGCGCTGAGGAGAGTTGCGTTGCTTGTGAAGAAGAGCAACGCGGCAGGTTTGGTTGGCAGATATGAGCAGTGGGTGTGCATGCTTGCAGCCACGCCATGCCATGCGTGCAGGTATCGACACCCCTGAGATTCTTCCGGCATGCATGATCGCCCGCAAGGAGAAAAAAAATGTGCCGGAATCGAGTCCACATGCAGGTTTTCGCCATGACGGAAATTCTCAAATCTGTTTGCTTGCTCGGTTTGCAAATGGAGTCTGTTTGTTCGATCTCAGGTCAAAGCGAAGTCCATCTGATTCTATGGAGTGAAATCCTAGCATGGGGGCCTGCACGGCAGTGAAATTTCAGTTAGGCACATGTGGGACTGAACCATGCTATATAATGTCCAGAAGCAACATATATATATCAACGTGTCGATGATGATGCAATCTGGCTAGTATGTAAGTACCCTAACAAAGCCTGTTCAGTGAAAGAGTCAGATTGTTAGAACACTCTTAATTATCTTCTCAAAAAGAACACTCTTAATTATATATGTGTTTTAATTGCTATAGCCAATCTTTGATTGTCACTAGACGGTATGCATGGAGAAGGTAATACTAATGGAGTAGCGAT
>JADLZK010006668.1:0-18249 GCA_015847255.1 Hyparrhenia diplandra
CTCATCATGAAACAGGGTGAAAAAACAGAGACAGTTTTAACACGCGGTTTAAATAGATATATTTTTAACCTTTTGTGGGACCTGCCTTGCTGCTCAGCGTGCTGCGCCGATTCAATTCCTGAATTTCTGAAGAAACTAATACTATAGCAAAAATACAACTGAAACCCACATTCATCCTCTATAACTCTCGATCTAGTTGGCCTTTGATCATGACGCAAGTGGAAAAAATGTTGACCTACACGAGGTGATCATCTTCTCTTAAGAGATGAAGGCCAAATTTTGCACGGTTGAAAGAGATCCAAGGCTCAAAAGTCCAAACAGAGGTACACCAAACCTGAATTCTCTAGTTCAGTTTCAGGGTGACTAAAACTGCATTCTTCGTTCCCAATTCTGTGGTCATCGAGGAGTTCGACGACAGTCGGCACTTCCTACAGCCGCGTCTTCCTCGTGGCCAGGCGCTGCCGGGCGGACGGCGGCGGCGGGCCCTCAGCTTCGACCGGCAGCACAAGGACCTAGTGCTCCACACGTACCTGCCATTCGTCATGGCCCCTGGCGGCGGTCCACGGTCGTTGTATCACCGATGGAGTGACTGAACGCGGCGGCGGCGGTCGCGTCCCCGGTGCCCACGCCCATACCTCCCAGTTTCCTGCGCCCGTGAAGGAGGAGCGCGGTGGTGCCGTGGTGGTGGCGACGCCCGCGCGCCCTGGCGGCGGTCATTGCGACCGTCGGCGCCCGCGCCCCGGAGGCGGGGCCTTCGCGCGCCGGAGGGAGCTCCTGCGCGGCCGGCGAAGCCGTGCTCGGCAGAGCTCGCGCTGGCGGAGCCGCCCATCACGGGCAAGAAGCACCGGATGAAACGCTTCTAGCGTCTCAATCGACGTTTCACGCGGTTGCGCACATCTTGAAAAATGCCCCGCGCTCGTTTCGTGTGGATGAAACGATACCCCTTCTCTCCTCACCGTTTAAACGCAAAAGTACAAATTTGCTGAGATGACACCCCTAATAAATGCGTGACACGCTCATAAAACCCCATGAAAAGGACGGGCCAAAGAGCAGGTATTATAAGCTCTTTTAGTGGGGTGAGATGAGGTACATGTCAGCAGGAAATATTGCCACATAGGGAGAGGGCATGGAACCGGCGTTAACCATCTCGCCACCATCTCGCCGGCTGAATCCCAAAATACGAGGCAAAAAGGTTTGCCTTGCCGCCGGATACTAGCTGGGAGCGGGCTGGGAGCTGACGCTTCATTCTCGATCCTTGTAAAATATTAATTGCTTGTTCAGATGATTTAGTTGATTCCCAGCCAGTCTATTATACGAGCAGACGATATAGGTTGCTTTACTTGACGTGGCAGGTGTATTTCGCCGGCAGCAGGCGAGATCATTAAACTTGCTCTAAGGGGCGCGGGGGAGACTGGCCATGCAGCGGTTACGGTAGTCAGGCAGTTAGGGGGTCTAGAGGCAGTGGATGCGATTAGACAGGGAGGATGCGGGTGTCCTGGCGAGCTCGCCAGTGTGTCGCCCCTAGGTTAGGTTGGGTGGGGCCGTGGGCGGGCGACGGGCGGTTTGGCCATCGACGAGCTAGCTGCATCGGGATAGGAGGTAAGAGTGCTGGCAATGGAGAAGAAGCGGCGAGGAGGGCCGCAAGGAGAAGGGTGACTGACGCTTAATCGATGCGTCAGCTGAATCCACGAACCCCAATTGATACTCCCTTAGTCCCAAATAAATCAATTTCTAGAATCCGTGCCTGGCAAACATTAATAATAAGTTTAACTAACTTTATAGAAGAGAGTAAAAACATCAACGATATACAATAAGCATATTATGAAATATATTCCATAGTATATCTAATGATACCAAATTAATATCATTAGACGTTTTAAAAAGACTAATGATACTAATTTGATACCATAAGGCTTCAGACTTGCTTTCATTGCTCCGGATGGGAGCTCATGCCCATCAGTTCTTATTTGGAGTCGACAAGCCCATTCTTGTAGCCCCCGCAGCCCGCTCAGCCCATCAGGTTCTATGCCTTTTCTTTGAACCAGGCAATCAGATTTATGCCTTGATCACCCAGTCGTGGCACCGCTGCGTGCCAACAACAAGCTCTTTTGTTCGGAGGTCACGGATTTTCCAGGTCACCTGTCGTCATAAGCTAAGCTTGATAAGGTTCCAAATTATAATCGCTTTGATTTTTTTGGTTCATTTATCTTGCTATGTATTTAGGCATTTGTTCATCGAGGTTCCTGCCCGTGCAGTCTTTTCTCATGCTGTAAATGCTCATGGAGACGTGGACTGTTAACGGGGGGAAAGAAAAGCATCAACCCGCTACAACTGCGAGTGGTCAGACACCATCGCCCTCGACTTCGCATAAGAAATCAGCCCAGAAACATGATCACAAATGTGGCCGGGGAAACGATTTCTTCAGGGCAAGGATTCCTTGTGATACTATGATTCACCGCCATCGACTCCACACGGCCAGGGGCGGGCCTAGGATTTATGGTTTGGGTATTCAAAAATTTTGAAAGGATGATTTTTTTTTTTTTGACAACCTAAAAGTATAGATTTATAGCACATAATTAAATACCGAAATGAGATTAGAAAGTGAGTCATTTGAGCCTAAGAGGCAATATGAGATTGGGAAGCATATTATTTTCTATTTTGGGGGTATTCAATGAATACCCAAATACCCGTGCATCAATATTAGACCCGCCCCCTGCACACGGCTTGTCAGAAGCAGCTTTTAACTCGCTTCATCCGGGGGAGTATTTTGGGTAGCATCCTACCAGCACGATCAATGCTTTATGTTTGAAATGACTTGAGCAGACAGAACATGTATTTCGGAATGCTGCGTTAGTCCCTCCCAAAAACAGGTCTCCATCTTTATATTATGAAAAGTCAAAAGAATCTTAACTCTAACTAAAATTGTAAAAAAAAATAAAAAAAAATCTGGAATTAGATAAACATTATTCCTCTATTCCAAATTATAAGTCATTTTGATTTTTTTGGTACTTCCATTTTGCTACACATCTTAGATATAATAATTTGTCTAGATACATAGCAAAATAAATGAACCAACAAACTCAAAGCAACTTATAATAGAATAGAGGGGGTATTAGATTAATCACGAAGGAGAAGATTCTCAAAATCTCATCACTTAAATTCTCCTTTATACTAGATAATACATATCCATATTTCTAGAATCCTTAATCATTCAAATAGCACCTTAAGGCCACTTATACACAAATAACAATTCATTTCTTCCTTTTCCTTCCTCCTCGAATCTGTTTTGGTTGTCGCTCCAAGCCACCGCTACGCTGCTTCGACCACAACGTAGCTTCAATGATCGTGCCACGATGTTCGTACTCCGATGCCAACAAAGAGCTCTGACGGCTGCGCATGATGTTTCCGCCGCGCACATGTCCATCCAAGCCAACTTTCATATGTGCTCGACGGTTTAGTTTTGCAGTCAAGCTCCTTTCTATCTTTGCACTTGAGGACGAATGTTCTCTATGTGCATATGGACGTGCACACATGTGTTTGGTGTGAGTGTGGAGTGCCCAGCTGATTGTGTACATCGAAGTTGTACCTGATAAAAAAATCAATTTATTAAATTTAGCTATGATGATGTGTGTTCAAACAATAAAAGAAAAATTACTGAATCATGTTCAAGCATCAGAGTCTAATTATTTTCTAATGAAATAATTTGCTATTAAACAAAATCCCAAATAGTTGAGCTACCGAGATGTGTCGACCTAGCTAGGTAGAATACACTAATGAGACATGCTTGCAATTTGCAGTGGAATTAATTAGTTGTTGCAGTTGTGCAGAGGAATTAGTACTGTACTTATGCAGGTAGTCGAACAAAGTACAGTACTGCGATGATTGGCTTAAAATAAGGATGCACTCACCGATTGACCAGATTTTTTATATATATCTTGTCTTCTCACATGTATTTCCTTTGACATAGCGAATACTCCTATAACACAATGTATCATATGATCAATCAATTAATCATCAACTAAGTGCATTGTATGATGAGCTATTTGATCATCAATTATATATGTCCAAGTCTTACAAATATTGTGAAAACTGAGATGGTGATGGAAGAATCCTTTGAGCTAAGTGGGCAGAAGGAAAACTCTGAGCAAGTTCAGATGAGGAGCCAGGATGGAAGAAAAGGTTCCCTTGTAGTTGGAGGTCTCACATATGCCTAATGCATATTACTAAATATATCCCTGAATGTATGATTGATAATTTATTAGTTTTGGCCAATAGCATGGTTATGCTGTCTCCTATATCTTCAAATAGCATGGTTTGTGTTGTCTTCAATCTCTTTGTGCAGCTCTGTAGTTTTTAGGGATTCTTATGCATGATGTGTTATAATTATGTTATTTTTGTCTTCCTAACTAATTACCAAGTGCTGTATTATATTGTTGGAAAATGATTTAACTATCAGCCATTCGACATGAAGTCCAACAGTATACTCTGATGAAAGTTTAGGGATCCATAGATATCACTTTGAAAGTTCGGAGAGCTAAGAGACATCTTGAGCCAAGTTGAGGGACCAGTGATGTATTTTTCTCTTGTATGAAGACCTGCCAGTTAACTTATAACCATTAGCAACACCTTACCCGTTGGCCATTAACGATCTCCCTCCCCAAGAGCCCGTTGGTTATTATGTTTCCAACTTTTCGCATGGTTCAGTCGACAAAAGACCGGCATACTTCAAGCGTTGCAGAACGTGCTGACATCAGGAACTCTTTCGGTCTATGGCCCTAAAATGGATGGGCATCAGACGGCTCAGCATCATCATCTCGGAGCATCACGCCCGTTTTCAGGTGCTTGATGTATTGCATGTTTCTATATTTTCTGTTGACATAGGTTGTGTTTCTAGTAGTGATTACTGAGGCGAATATGTTACATGTTGAGATACATCACTAGTTTTTTTTTTTTTTTTTTTTTTTGCGATAACGCCTTGGCGCATTTTTTCATTAAGAAGAGGAAAGTTTTGATACACAAAGTGAGTAGATAGTAGTCGAAAGGCTACCGAAACTCCGAAACGAACACAAGATAGAGTTAAATTAGATTACATTGCTGGGCAAATGAACTACCTTAATGCAAACTTTAGATGTCGCCTAGCCGGTTTGTTGAAGCAAAGAGGCGACATGCCTGAAGCCAGCCGCGCATCAGTCATCGACCTCAACCTGGATCCGCTCTGCCACCTGTGGTGTGGACTGAATCCCATCGAACGTTCTGGCATTACGCTCCTTCCACAGTAGCCACCCAATGGCGAAGAAGAGGGAGTCGATACCCCCTCCTAAAGTGTTTTGGCAGCAATTTCCTCTGTCAAAGCCACCACTCCATCACAGGCTCCTCCACGACCACTAGCTGATCATGGAGATGCAACTTACTTAGCCAGATGTGCCACACCTCCATGCTGAATGCACACCCGAGCATGATGTGGTCCATGGTCTCCAATAGGCAAAAGGTTTGTGCATCTTTTGTATTAAGGTGGAGAAGTAGTGAAAGTTACAACGACACGTCACAATGACGCACTAGGGGATATACTAGATACAGATATCGCAGTGACACAATCATATCTATTTACATTTGTTACATCTTGCATGATGAAAAGCCCGCTCTTCCTTAACGCAATCTCTTCCTTAATTAAAGTTTACTTGTTCGGTATGACGCTTTGCTATATATACATGTTGCTATGCACACAGACTCACAACACATCTGCCCTCAGCCTGTTTGCTTCGCTCTTTTGCAGTCCATTCAGTAAGTAATTCAAACCAGTGCCGACTCGCTAGCAGGTCACCTCTTTTTTCTCACTTGATTGATATTACTGCAACATCAGTAATCAGTGCGTGCCGCCGGTGGCAGGAACAGGATGACCAACAAGGAGCAGGAGAAACAGGAGCATCTTGCCCGTGCCGCCGGCAGTGCGGCAATGCAGCGCTCACCGGTGGAGAAACCTCCTTTCACCCTGGGTCAGATGAAGAAGGCCATCCCGCCATACTGCTTCCAGCGCTCCGTGCTCAAGTCCTTCTCCTACGTGTTCCAGGACCTTGCCATGGCCGCGGGGCTCCTGTACCTGGCGCTGGTCACCATCCCGGGGTTCCCAAGGCCACTCCACTACGCCGCCTGGCCGCTCTACTGGATCGCGCAAGGCTGCGTGTGCACCGGCCTGTGGGTCATCGGGCACGAGTGTGGCCACAACGCCTTCTCCGACTACCCGCTCCTCGACGACATCGTCGGCCTGGTGCTGCACTCGTCGCTGATGGTCCCTTACTTCTCGTGGAAGTTCAGCCACCGGCGCCACCACTCCAACATTGGCTCCCTGGACCGCGACGAGGTGTTCGTGCCCAAGAAGAAGGAGGCGCTGCCGTGGTACACGCCGTACGTGTGCGGCAACCCCGCTGGCCGTCTGCTGCAGATGGCCGTGCAGCTAACCCTGGGGTGGCCACTGTACCTGACCACCAACGCGTCGGGACGCCCCTACCCGCGGTTCGCCTGCCACTACGACCCCTACGGCCCGATCTACAGCCACCGGGAGCGCGCCCAGGTCTTCGTGTCGGACGCCGGCGTCGTGGCCGTGTCGTTGGGGCTGTACAAGCTTGCGGCGACGTTCGGGTTCTGGTGGGTGGTGCGCGTCTACGCCGTGCCGCTGCTGGTCGTGAACGCGTGGCTGGTGCTCGTCACCTTCCTCCAGCACACCCACCCGTCTCTCCCCCGCTACGACTCGAGCGAGTGGGACTGGCTGCGCGGCGCGCTGGCCACCATGGACCGCGACTACGGCGTGCTCAACCGTGTCTTCCACAACATCACCGACACACACGTCGTGCACCATCTTTTCTCCACCGTGCCGCACTACCACGCGATGGAGGCTACCAGGGCGATCAAGCCCATCCTCGGCGAGTACTACCGGTTCGACCCCACTCCCGTCGCCAAGGCGGCCTGGCGCGAAGCCAGGGAGTGTATCTACGTCGAGCCCGAGGACGGCAGGGGCATCTTCTGGTACAACAAGTTCTAGCCGCTTCATGCGGAAATCAGGACTGAGGTGACACCACGCGTACTTTCACCGGAGGATTGTGTGGTTGCTTTGGTCTAGCTATCATCGCGGTGTGGCCGCGTACGTCCGCGTGTCTTATGCGTCTATCATCGCCGTGTGAGCATCAATTGTTGTCTCTCCGTCCCTTTCCATGCGTTGATGTAATGATGTAAAACCATATCCTGGTGTCTTTGATGGAATAACTAGGGATAGGAATGGCTCCAACACTCGGTAAAGAGCGGAATTCTAGTAGTGTCGGGTTAGTTGATCCGACTCGTAGGTAATATTGGACTCAAACAAAGTTTAAGTGTTTAATAAAACGGGTTCATGGGCTATAAGGCCAAAAATCTATTGACCCTACGAGTAAGATGTCCATCGGTTTGTCATATCTAGTAAGCAGGTCTACGATTGGAAGTGTATATATAGAGGAATATCATATTTTGAAAATGAAAAAGGATAAAATAATAATGAAATCATAATTACTATTCCCTCCATTTCAATTTATAAGACTTTCTAACTTTTCAAGGTGCTTTTTCTTTACTATGCAATTAGTTATACACTATGTCTAGATAGTAGATACAAATTAAAGGAAATGCATTTAGGCTTGAAGTCCCTATAATTTGAAATGGGGTAGTACATCGGAAGATTCTAACGGGTTCAAAACTTAGTAAAACCTTCTTTGGATTTTCACAAAGGAGGCTTGTAAATTCTTCAAAGTTGGTGCGACATCACTCATCTCTCGTCGGCCTTCCCCAACGCGAATATGTGGTGACTGCGAGAAGGTTCCATGTCACCGTGGTGCATCCAGGTCACTTGGTAGGTGTTCAGAGGGGTAGGGTTTGCAGAAGAGTGCATACCCCCATCATAGGGACAAAAAGCTCGTGCGTGTTGTCAAGCGTCACTCGTGGCTCGCATTCATGGGGAGAAAAGATATCAAATTAAAGGAAATGCATTTAGAAAAGCGCTGTATGAAAGACCATAGTATAAAAAAGTTGGTTGGTAGTACAGAGGAAGATTGTATTGGAAAAAACAACTTAGTAAAAAAGTTGATGTCCATTTTTATTTTTTTGAGGCAAAATTCTTCAAAGTTGGTGCGACATGGCTCATCCCTCAGGAATATCGATCAAGAAAGTGTCGAGCCACCTTTGACAAGGCAACAAACAAAAAGTTTGATGGGATCATCACTATATAGTACACCTCCCTGCAGATCTTAACAAAAGGATGATAATCGGGCATGCGCAATAAGTACATATGGCCAAGATCGGACTACAGTAAATTGATTTGTTTTTTTAGCGAATTAGCTAACTGAGATTTGTTTATGAAATGGCTTGCCTCATATTGCCTGGGAGGTAGTTGGCGTTTGTGCCATAAGGGGAATTATTGATGGGGCGTTGGAGCACTGCAGCATGTACTCATGGAATGAAGAGCAGACTTGCAATGAAAGTCAATATTGGATAAACCCAATAAGAACTAACCAGTTGAACAGCATGCACCCTGCACCAGTAGTACTTGAGGATGACAGGTGAATTGGAAAACATGCAAGGATTGTGTTGAAGCTCGAATTTGGTTCTCGATGGAGTATTTTTATCTTGTCTGCTATTCTCAAAAGATGTCTCAGTAATTCAGTATCCCGACTGAGTTATTAGGGTGTTTCAGCGTCGTATGTGGCAGGAATCAACCTTCAGAGCGTGTTATGGAAAGTCCGAGTTCATCAAGTATGTGTACGTACGCCTGATATATAAACTCAAATCTGGCTATTTCCCAGGAGATGGTTGTAGCGGTTTGTCAGTTCTTGGTGCAGGTGGTCAAGAAGTTTTTTACATGTACACATGGATGGCGATCTAGTCTACGGTGGTTTCGTTTCTTGCTTTGCGATGTGTGCCTTTCAGGCAAATGCCGGAAAGATTTTAAGATGTATCATCATCTTAATGTAACTTTCTTGAAATTAATAAAGCTACCCTTTTTGAAAAAAAAAAAAAGAAAGGAAAGAATTTGATGTTGGATTTATATATAATAACAATACATAACACATCGGTACACAAGTTTGGTAGTGGTGCATGAACGTTCGGGTGTTGGCTTCAGCTACCGGCTTATGACGTGAACGTATTATCAGTTGGGCTCTGTTACGTCGCATGTGGCTGATTGGACCAGACGACTTAGCACTCGGACGCGTTGGATTCAACTGAATTAAAACCCGTTTGGATCCATTTATTTTAAAGGAATTGTAACCTACTTAAGAAATTAGGCTATATTTGACTTGAATTTGAGATTTAACAACTTTTCAAAGTTCATATATAACCCTATGGGTGGGAGAGATGATCTGAATTATTCTTCCCAACTTATTAACGTTCGCACACGTGCATGGCAAAAGACAATTCCAATTTTTTCCAACCGGGATAACTCATTCCTGTTAAGAGAAAAAATCAACAAATGGCAGAGAAACCAAGAGCAAAACTACGACTATCTGACCAACCATTACCCGCTGGCTAAACCAACTGATTACCGATCAAACTACGACTAACAAATAACCAGCGTTCTGAACCAACTTATCAATCACCTAAACCCAGCAACTTATATTATTCAGTTTCAAAACTCACTGAAACATAAGTATCCCTCCAATCAACAAATGGGGACCTCAGACTTGTCGTTATTCCCTTATATATCTTCATAACTATTGGGACCTCATGTCACTTTCCACCATGTACTTTACCTAGTCAATCCTTTTGTCAAGAAATAGGCCAGCTTCCCTAGCCCTCCTAAGTCCTAGCTAGCTCCGGTTGGTGCTCGCTGATTAAGTGATGAATGAGGGAGCAGTATGCTGTATGAACAAATAGCACTGTTGATCGATGATGGAGCACCACAAGCAAAATACGAGTAGCTGCTTTGAAAGTGTACCATAATCATGAACAACCCAATCATGCAATTTTAGCCGGGAGTAGAGCAGAACAGGGGAGCTGGATGAGATGGCGCGCCCCATGTAGATAGCACCTTTTTTTACCGCAAATGTAAATAGCACTGTTGATCGATGATGGAGCAGTGTGAGCAAATAGCTGCTTTGAAAGTGTACCATAATCATGAAACCAAGCTTTAATGATGAAACAAGTTTTTAGAAAGGACTTTTTTCTAATAACCATTACAGCAAGGCCAATAATGCAAATATGGACATCAGTTTGGTAATTTCCACTTGGCAAATCTCTATAATAGTTGACTCATATATAACCCATTTGTGTTTCACACAAAATTTCTTAATCCTTTGTACCCAAAACCGGCTATAAACTCACATTTCTATCTCCTCTATCTCAACATACAACATACATATAACCTTTTACTTTTTTTTTTTGATGAAACAACCTTTTACTTACTTGCTCTATAATGGTACCGAAACAAGCCTTTTTAAAATATGCTAATATCCATCTCAACCAAATAGATAAGTATTGGATTGGAGGAATTGGGTGGGCGATGGGCTCATAGAGCCGTGCTTACAACCCCCTACCCGATCGATAACACGTGGATGGAAATTTGATCAGGCGGCGCCTGTGAACAACCTCTCCCCTAAAACCACATATACATGCGAGTCACTCTATGAGCTGTAAAGAACAGTCACACCAAGACAGTGCATAGTACCAAGACAACCTAAAGTTCCCCGGCATCGTACATTTTAATTGGCACAATGAACATCCAAAAAATAAAGTGGTCATCAATTCGTACAAAGCGCAACGTTTTCTGCAGCGAGTCAAACACAGAATCAAAAACCCAAATAATCTTTGTTAGTTGAGCGTTGAGACACATGGATATGCTGCAGTTAGTTGGAACTTCCTACATTAATATATGCTTGTTGAAAAAAAAACCCAGTCCCAATCCAGGAGAACAAAAATACGTAACATAATTCACACTAATTATTCGAATTATTCGTATCTAGAATCCGATCCAGCATCTTAAGTTGGAGTAAATTAATTACCCGAGGATGCCGAAATATTATTTGTACGTGTACTGTTGGAGCGGCACAATCTGGGAGTGGATTATTGGTTGACTCACAGAAAACCGTCCCCGTCGACAACCGACCCGCCGCGGGCCTTCATTGGCGTGGGATGCCCGGCGGGCGTCCCAACAGCCTCGGCCCAGCAACGCTCGGTGGTGGTCCTCCCGGAGGATGATGAGGGCCCAATGGACCAAAAGGTCGTCAAGCGCAGGCGGTCCTCCCCGCGCGCCGATACTAGTCGGCCCAACGGACCACGTCGCTGCCTCCTGTGGTGGGCTGATTTTGTTGTGTACTCCTACTAGTGTACTGCCCATCCGCTGTGTATTGCCGGTTACCTGGTCTTCTGCAGAGTCTGATGATGCCTGATGGGTTTTAGCTCCCCTGCAGCTGCTCCCGCAAGTCTTCGTGGGTCATTCTGTAGTTAATCCACCTATCTTTTTAGTAGATCCCCTGCAGTGCGCAACAAGATGTCTGATGCTTGGCTTAATCACTAAATGGTGTGCTACGTTGAGAAATATTTAAAGGAATTTATCTTGAGAAGATGAAGGAAACATTTGAAAAACAAGAAAAAGATAGGCATATGCAATTGACTGGGGCGCCTAGGCGTAACTAAATCTTCATCATCAACTGGTTGGTTGACTTTGCTTGTATTTTATTTATGTCCTAAATGCTAGTAGTATTTTGCGCTTGACTATAACTATGTCTAGTAAACCATTTTGAGAGAGATTACTTTACAATATATGTTATCGAGGACTTTTTTTTTTTTTTTCATCCTCCGCCACTGTCTGGACGGTTCTATATTGGAAACAACGTCACCGGTGCTTCACCTTGTAGCTGTGGTGACGATCAGAAGGAAGCATGTCCCAACCTCAGTGGATTGCCCATCTTCAGCGATATCAACACTAAGAAACAGCATGAAAACGTAGTAGATTCTTAAAATGAGAAGAGTGTTCGCTTTGATATAAACTGACATGCATGTTTCTTTTGCAGTACCCAATGTTTCTTTTGCAGTCCCAACCCAACAGATTGGTCCATCCTACACTTAATTGCCACAACACTGCCGAGTCCTTTCACCGCCAAAACTCGTCAGTTTGGCAGTGCATCGACGACGAGCAAGCACTGCTCGCTGGAGACCTGACTGAGAGCTGAGGCCTCAGGGCACAACGAGTGGTTTGCCCGCCACGCCGGCACGTTACCATGTCAGTCACCAATGGCCCCCATGGGAATGGGATCGTGTCCTCCCGCGCGCCGCTGCTCCTGCTTGCGCCCCCTGCAGCCTGCACGACGCCACCTAGTCCCCTGCCGTCGCCTGCTGCTGTGCTACCCGTCGGCTCGCGGCGCACACCATCCTTCTTGGCGGCACAACATCATCACACGCGGCGTGGCCGTGGTGACACCTGCAGAGCATGCTCGCCACTTGTCAGTGCGTTCAGCAAGGGTGCCGGCACGCTTGTTTGCTTGCGGCTAGTATGGGTGTGGGAGACAATCAGACGACAGGGCTGTAGGCGCCATGTCCATAGTATAGATAGGGGTATCTTTCGATTCTTGGAACTTGATTCACAGGTGGGTGTCTGCAAGATGGTTGGTAGCGCTGGCGCATTTCGATCATCAGATTCAGCAGTGTATGCAACATGCCAACATTGCCTGTAACTGAATGATTGAATGAAGCATACTGCATACCAAGGCATTTCCTGTTGCGTTTATGGAAGTGGTTTATGGATATGACTGACCTCTGCGAGTCACTGTGAGGACAGTGATGTCACACAGTTAGATTGGACGCTCAAGTTGAAGATGAAGGACCAGTGGAACACGGTTGGTAAACACACATCATCACCAACACGATGAAATTAGCAGAGCGACCCGAAAATGGAGGAGGGAAAGGCAGATTGCACGGCCCAGTATTTCAGCCCACTGGAGGGGAGTGGGGACAGAAATCAAAACTGAAACTGAGAGCTGCGCATTCGAAACGACAAAGCAGACTGTTGAATTGGCATATCAGCATACTGCATTGCCTGTCTCAACTCAAAGATACCAAGTAACGACTGACCAGTCAAGCTAGCCTCTCGACCTTCGTTCCTAGTACGTACGTGCTCGTGCAACGGCTTGCTCTTCCTCTCTGGAGTCTGACGATGCACGCACGCGTTAGGTTGAATGGACGACGACGCGTTCCAAACCCTGATAAGTCTGAAGAGATCCCAGCTGTGACCAGCGACCAACACGACTTTCAGGTTTCAACTCAGTCATCTGCAGCTCATGCTCTCTATGATAGATCCGTGCAGGTACGTTTCAACCAGTTGCGCTCTAGCTGATTAGATTAGTTCACCGAATCCGCGGGCTACTCCGATCCGGACACATTTTTGGTAGAAGATCGCATCACGGGGCTGCAAGGCGCCACCCCTGACCCCTCGCTGCCTGTTTAGGCGATCAACACTGTTGGTTGGCAACTAACCGGTGTCCGGTGTTGCCCTACGTACTGACACAATGTCTGAGAAAATTTGTGCTATGGCCCACATGCAGGATGAGCCAAAATGAGCTCACAGGAAACTGCACAGGACATCTCTGCACAAATATACTACTGTACCCGACATTGCCGTTGCATTTTCGCAATTCAAAAGTGGTAGGTGTGTTTAGATCCCAAAGTTGGTGTCAAATTTTGGATGTTTCGTTTGTTAGTGTTAAATATTATGGTAAATATTATCCTACCATGGCCGTAAGCCCAATTAAAAAGAATCGTCTCACAAAAAAATACATCTAAACTGTGTAATTAGTTATTTTTTTACCTACGTTTGATCTTTCCACGACGTGCATCGGGTATTTTGATGTGGTGGGGAATATTCTTTTTGCATGGTGAAATTTTGGGGAAACTTTGGGCTCTAAACAGGGCTGGCAACATATCGAGGTATAGTAAGTACTGCATGTAGTATATGGCAACTTGGGTGACATGACATGTGCTGATGTGGTACAAGCTGCCCCGAATATCTGCTTCGGAGGGTCAGGCCTAGATTGGGCAAACATTGTATATTCCGGCCGCGGAAATATCTCCAGTTCTCCACCCATGATGTCGACCTAGAAGCCAAGTTGTCGAATCCCACATATATTTATCCAAGAAAATAGACTAAAGGAAGGGTTCCCTAAATTATTAAACATGAGGGCTAGTGACTAATTTTTATTCACATTGACTCTAGAAGAGATTAAATTTTTAATCTCATTTAGTCTCTAATTCTTGAACCAAACCGACCCTAATAATACAAAGGAATATCTCATATTTGCCCTTCCCATCACCGCAGCATATTCTTATGCTAGTACGTGTATAATCACCACACCATCAGCCTCTCTGGAATTCTGACGGGAATAATTCCATGTCGCCATCTTACACCGGCTTGTCGGCGGCGTAAAACACACGAGCGGGCGGATTAACCGAGGGCGCGGGCGGCCGGGGCGGGCCGACGACGGGGATGTCGGCCGACCTCTGACGTTGAGCGAGAGTCGACCGATCGTACGTGCGGGTGCGGCGGAGTGGCGGATTTCGATCATGGGCGACTGTAGCGTGTACTACATGATCTGCTCGCTTGATCCAGTTCGATACACGTACGCCACCATCACGTGTTTAAGGCTGCCGTCACGTCAAAGCGCTTTTAGGAATTCAGGGCGTCGTTGCCTAACTGTTTACTGCGTTTGTTCTTCAACTTAACAGACGAGCGTCATGTCAAAAAAAAAAAAAAAAAAAAAAAAAAAAAAAACTTAACAGACGAGCGGAGCTCGGGCGCCTCTGAGCACGTCCACATCCTTTGTTAACGGCGCATACAGGCTATAACGCCTTACTAAATATAAAAAATGGGTTTATTTGGGCTTGTAGACTAACTCTTACATACTGAGTGTATATATTTGGAGGTGTAGACGATAGTTCTTAATTTTTAGTTTTGGCCCGTTCAAAGAGGGTGCTAATTTATTTTTAACTAAAATTTTAACTAGTTGTTAGCCACGAACTAAGCGTATGTAAGTTGCCCTCTATGTAGGTTGTAAGAGATAGTTGGTTTGGGAGTGACCTTCGGCTCGATTGGCTAGGCGGGGAAGGCTTAAGGCCTCAGCTGGCCGACCGGAGTTCAAGCCCTGGTGCCCATCCCAAAAAATTTCCCGATTCCTTCCTATGACATAGCCGTGACGATGGTTCTTCCCACCGTCAAGTGTTTTTTTTAAGAGCTACTTGGTTTGTAGTCGTTATTAGGTTTGAGGTGCTCTTGAGTTACTAGTTGGGCTATTTCCAATCAAGTTGTTTCTAGCTACTTGGTTGCAGTTAAATTGCTAATTGGTCATTTCAAGTAATAAGTGGGCTCTATGTAGTTTACGAAAAGCGGGGTTAAAGTTTGTTCAATCATTGTGCTATCGTTGTACGATAGTTTGTTCAACCATTGTGCTGTAGTTGTACGAGGAGAATGGCGCTTTCTTCCTATCTATTTGGTTTTTCTGTCTCAGTTTTCACTAAAAGTACTAGATCACCCCTTTGATCTTTTTTCTTTCTTATAATAAAATGCCAAAAAAAATTTGTCATCCCTTTGGAAAAATGATTCTATGTGTATGCACTGTGATTCAAAAAATATTAAATTGTTTGTCAATGTACTTGCCAGTCCAATTAATTTGAATTAACTTTTAGTTTAACTGATTTCTCCATTTCTGAAAAGTCCCTATCCGATAAAGCTTGGCATTAAATTAGGTGTATAAGTATATATTTCTCCCTTCTTGAAAGGTCGATGTCTGATAAGATTTTGAACAGGCGTGCAGTGTATGGCCTGCTTGGAGCTTGGAGTCCACGATTTGTTGCAAAAAAATATCTACAGCTAGACTTAATGGTACGTACGAGTACCTCAAAGGCCAACAGTTCTTTCCGTCCATCTGTTTGATAGGGCTTGAGTACGTGACTTAGACTCGATCAGCCATGTTCATACGAGTTAAAACTACGCCACATCGCCCCATAACGGTACAGAGTCCGACTTGAAGTGTCCCCGGTACACCATGTACGTATTGGAACAAATGACGCCACAGTTTAAATTCCGAGTTCAGAATATTTATTTAGATGACCATGCCACTAGGTGTACTACATTTTTTTTTTTTTTGAGAATAGGTGTACTACATTTTGTTGCAACGCGCAGACACAATTTGCTAGAGAGAAAATTTCTTATCCACCTTCTTTTTCCGTCTGCCCTTATATGGGCCTTAATTGGGTCTGTTTTTTTCCGTTCACCTTTTTTTCTACCTCCCCTTCTCTCTCGGTAGACGAAAAACCCTCAGCGAGTCCAAACGAATTACGCCAAAATTTCAACACCCGCCACCGCTGCTTGTCCGTCTCCGTAGTTTCGCCTTGCCTGTTCGACAAGGACTCGGCGTGGAGGGGGAACCAAACTCGAACGATGGTTGCACAGGCTCCAACGTCTCCACGAAAGGACTCAGCTCGAACAACTTCGCCAGCAGTTCAGCGCCGTCGTCCAGCACGGCTTGAGCGGCCCACCGTTCGGCTGCAAGAGCCCCCACACCTTTCGATTTCCCGAGCAGGCAGGGCAGGCGTCACCGTCTCTGGTGCCTCGGGCGGTGCTCGTGCGGGCTAGCGCGCTGCCTCGCCGGGCAAGGCGCCCGCGTGCATAAATTTCTCGTCGAAGCTGCGCGCCGACGTCTGCGTCTCCATATCAGCACCAACATGGAAGGAGATGTCGCCGATCGTATGTACGCGTCGGGCCGCGCGGACGTACAAGTTCGTCAATGATAATGATGACCCTGGAGTGTTGCATGTTGTACGCCCCGACGTACAAGCGATGCTCTCGCGCGCTAGACGGTGGTCGTGAAGCACGGAAGGAGACTTCAAGGCAGATGCAGTAAGCGCCGGGGCGGCGGCCATACGATCCACGTGTGTTTAGGTCTGCTAATTAAGGAACGTGTTATTCCATTCATTGTTAGTTTGATGACATCACCGTAATTTCATCAAATCATCAACACGTGAAATACGTGATTTACGACCCTTCTACTAAAAACAAATTCATATTAAGATAAATAAAGTTAATAATTTGTGATTGCATTCTGATAAAGTGGTTAAAATATTAAGTTTCTTATCCTCGTTGCAAACACACTGAATATTTGCTATCATAGCTAAACGCACAACAATCTTGCAACACACACGGACATCTTTTGCTACTAAGAAAGGGTCCGTTTTCACGACGCCGTCGTCGCCGCGCCCAGGCCCTGCCCGAGGTGCTGGCCGCGCCAAATTTCGCGTCGGGCGCAGCCGCCGGCCTCAATCGCGGCGCGTTACGCCCGCTCAGCCAGGTCCACGACAACCACGTTCACCCGCCAGCGCCTGGCGTGCCAGCCCGCCGCCCACACCTTTGCCGGCCCCAGCGACCCCTCGCCAAGCAACGCCTCATGCTGCCCACGCCTCCGAACTTGCAAGCTAGACGCCCCGCGCGTGCGTGCTTGCTTTGTTCTCTACGCGTGCACGCGCCGCTTTGCTTGCTTGCTTTGCTAGCTATGTGCGTGCTAGCTGCGCTTTCATGCTTGCTTCTGCATCTAGAGGTCGAAGAAACCGGAGAACGAGATGAGAGAGTAAAGGATAAGCTAGGGATACTTTAAAACAACTCACCCTAGGCATAAAACCCGCTACCCATTACCCGAACCCAAAAAACCCGCACCGAATCCGTAGTTTTTGTGGGTAATTCGGGTAACGAATCATAAAACCCGAACTTTTTATGGGTAATTCGGGTTTAGTTCTCCAGACCAAGACCCGAACCCGCATGTGACACAAGTATAATGGTATTACTGTGGCAACTTGGTACTGTGACTAATTATA
This sequence comes from Hyparrhenia diplandra, assembly GCA_015847255.1. Taxonomy (NCBI): domain Eukaryota; kingdom Viridiplantae; phylum Streptophyta; class Magnoliopsida; order Poales; family Poaceae; genus Hyparrhenia; species Hyparrhenia diplandra. The sequence goes on from JADLZK010006668.1 coordinate 17,866, forward strand.
TGTCAAATTATATGATTCTATGTCAAATTGAAGTGGTGTCCGTTATTTATTTGGTACTTGGACTGCTGCAGTGCTGCTGCCATTATTTATTTTTTTCAGTTATAATTCTATTTAAAATTATATGATGTTTGAGGGTTTGTTTGTGATTCTATAAATTTCGGGTAGAATGGGTTTACCCGAACCAACCTGAATTTGCGGGTAATGGATTTTCGAGGCTGATTCGAAGTAGCGATTCTATTACCCGAACTTTTAAAACCCGAATTACCCGACCCGATTGGATCGGGTAACCCTAACGCCTGGGGTGAAAAAACAACCCGTAGCATCGCACGCGCATGTTTTGCTAGTTTAAATAAAATCTCTGGAAAAAAATATGATAATGAACGC
>JADLZK010006670.1:0-47205 GCA_015847255.1 Hyparrhenia diplandra
AAGGTGGAAGTTGAGTCGATGCGCCGACCGCAGGTGCTCTCCGGATTTCTCTTGAACTAGCGTGAAGGAAGCGGTATGAGGAGAGCTGACCCACATGATCTCCGCCACGTATAGGGCTCGCGCGCTGGTAGGCGGCGAAAGCGATCTAGCCGCCCACGCACCCGCGATCCGTCTACGTAGCGACTCGACGGTCGCCAGCGCCGCGACATCCGGCGCAGCGATCGGCGCAGCCCTCTTAATGGGGCGACTCCTCCCCAGCGGTAAAACGCTCGCGGTAAGATCGGTAGCGGCTGTTTTACCCGGCAAGCTAAAAATCGAGGCGGGCAGCTCGCGGCCGTCGCCCGGCGTCGGAGGAAGGAGGTAAGCTCGCAGCCTATGAAGCTCACCACGACGAGGATCGAAAGGCAAGCTCGAAGCTGAAATCTCAGGGCGGGCCGCCCAAAAGGCGGCGGCGTCGCGAGGCGGTCGCGAGCGGCAGAGCGGCTTACGAGCTCTGAAAGCAGCTCGAGCACAGCCCGCAGCGTCCGGGCGTTGGAAGGCGCGGGATCAAGCTCTCGGAACTCGAGGGGCGATCCGCGGCGATCAAGCGAGCGAGCCAACAAGCCCAAGCCTGCGTCAGGGCGCCCAATACTTGGCGGCGAGCGTGAGATGCGGCAGCGGCAAAGCGGCGGCGCCCGGCAATACGCCCGCAACATCCGGCGGTAATTTTTAAAGCGTCCAAATACTAATAACTATGTCCCTTCTTGTAGGGCGAGCACATCACGAGCTATCGAGCGGCCCAGCGAGCTCGGGTCCTCAGCTGGCCAGCGACACGTCCTAGGGTTCAAGAGGCGGCGGGGGATTCGACGGCGCGGGAACCTACGGCGGCGCTAAAAGCGGCGGCATCAGCATCTGCGCCCGGGCTCCGCGAAGCGAGCGCGAGGCTTCCGCTAAAGCGGCGTTAGGGTTGCCAAAGGAAGCGAGAAGACGACCTTAAGGTTATCCTCTACGATGAGGAGACTCTAGTCCTCGAGCTCCCGAGCGAGCTCGGGGAGCAGTAAAGGTTACGCCTTTGGAACTACGAGGTGAGGTCCACTGGCTGACCACATCGAATGAGCTTCGAGCTTGACCTCCCAGAACTACCGCTGTCTCCGGCTCGCAGCGAGCACTTTCGATTCCGAGCCAACAAGGTAAAATCGAGGCCCGAGCTCACCCCTCCCGCGGGCCTCGATGCGAGGGGCCGAATTAAACGAGCCCACAAAAACTCTACGAGTCTCCACGAGAATCCACCTTTCATCGCGGAACCTGGCGCATGTGCTTTCGAAACATCGCTCGCGAAATAGCGTCGACTCAGGAATCGCGAGAGTGAGGCCACGCGGTCCAACCACCCTAGCGAGCTACGGCGCTGAGCCTCCCGAACCACTGCGCCAATCGAGCTCCGCAGAGCACTCGATTTCAGCCAACAAAGCGAGAATGCGAGGCGAGCTCCACCCCTTTTACGGCCTGCGTGCGGTAGCGGGAAAACAAACGCGCAATGACCTATAAAAAAGCCTCCCCGTGAACCTCCGCACGTTCGCGAACGCCGGGGCCTACACGAGTGCGCTTCGGCAGCGCCCAGCGGAAATGACCGAGCGCCTCGAGGCGAAACCCGAGCAAAAGAAGGACCGCGGGGGCTACTGCATATGCGAGTGCGTCGCGGCGAAAAGCGGCTAGCGGGAGCACACCGGCTTTCGGCGAGTTGAGGACCTCCGCGTCAATTGCGTCGAGATCTCGCCCGACACAAAAGCAATCGACATTAAGCACTTCGAGGGTAATGAAGGGGCATCGAAGGTGATCACGAACCCCTACCCATTCATCATTCATAGATATATATATACATAGGGTATGAATACATGACCCCGGCGAGGAGATGCGAAAACAAAAAGGGGCACAAAAGAGGTCTAGCTACGGCGCTCCGCGTGGCGTGCCCCTATAAGCTACAGAGCTCATGAACCACTAGCGATTAGAGGGCGCCTTGCGGTCCCTTAGTCGAGACTTGGCTTCGGTGGCGAGGCTCAGCGGGGCGACCAAAAAGCGCCCGCGGCCTCGGCGCCCGAGCCGAACTACTCCTCCGCAAGGAGAGCAGCAGCGTCAACATTACGCCACCACCTCCTCGCGGTGGCCTCGAAGTCGGCGTGAGATCGGCAAAAGGTAAGCCATGGAGTCCCGTCGAAAACCCTGCGGACTCCCGTCCGGTCGGCGCCCGGTCGCCCGGCAACGCGCATCGCCGGGAGCGTTATCACCGCTGGCGAGCGCCCGCGAGCGGCAACCCGCGGGGCGCTCCGCAAGTGATCCGCCTCTTCCGAGGCGACTGCGGGAAAGCGCCCGAAGGAGTCGGCGAGCGAATCGTCGACTCGAAAGGCAAGCCAGAAGGAGGGCGACTCACTGCGCGCATGCGTGGTCGGCGTTCGCATTGGATCTGCCGCATCGCGGCTCACCTGCTCGAGCGGTCGATGGCGCCGCCCTCGCATCCCCTTGACCTGCGGCGCGGCCGAGCGAGGCGGAAACTTCGGCGATCGTCGCTCTCCGAAGCGCGGAGGAGAGGCGGCCAGCGAGGGCTAGAGGAGAGCATGGCCGAGCGGCCCGGGATCGGCCGGCGGCAGCGAGTGCGGCGGGGAGGGCGAGCCCGCCTCCTGCCGATGAGCGGCGTCCTCCCTCGGGAGCGCGTAATGCGAAGATCTCCATCTCTAAGGCAAAGAAGTCTCGAAGGAGGAGAAGAAGCGCTTGAGGAGGTGGAAGGTGGGTGCCCCCTCTCGACTTCGAGTCCCGAATTTATAGCAGGAAGAGCGGCGGTTACGCCTCCCGCGCGGCGCGCGATGGACTCCCCACGATCTCCACCGCATGGCGCCCACGATCTCACGAGGACGCCATCGCGGCAGCGACACGAGGACGCCATAACTATGGCCAATCGCAAAGAGTGCCGCGAGCACCGCGTAACCCGGCAGCGTGGCGAAGCGGCGGCGTTGGTTGAAACCGTCATGCGAGCAGGCCCACCTAAGCTCTCGAGAAAGCTCACGGAAACCGCGAGCCCTTTGAAAGTCGCCCAGGACGAGCTCGCCCGACTAAAGCTTCTCCAGGAGCTCTTGAGGATCTCTCCCTGAGACCTCTAGGCGCTGAGCTCCCCAACAACGAGCCAGCGGCGGAGCTCCGAAGAACTTCGGTCTGCGAGGCACAAGGGTTGGCCACCAACTCTCGACCTGGCCGACCACTCCTGGCGAATCCGCGCAGCCTGCGAGTCTGAGAGGCGAGAAAGAGATCGATCCAATCATATGCGTCGTGTCCGTCAAAACACCAGCGAGGGGCGGCGGGTGCCTGCCTACATCGTAGAACCTTCATGCGCGGCATGAAGCGACCCCCACAGAAGGCGTTTCCCAACTCCAGATTGGGGACAAGTCTAGCCTTTCCACACAGCGGGCAAAGGCGTGAGGGGCTCGGCGCAGCGGTGAAGCGTTGAGTTCGAAGCACGGAGCTCATGCCTACGAGCTCACCACGCGGGGCCCAAAGGTCAAGCTTCGACTTGAGAGCTCGCTATGCGCCCGCCCGAAAGCGATGAAGGCTGGGAGCACCTCTCACGAGGACGGCATCGGCGGCCGCACCGAGCACTTCGAAAGGGCTTGAGGGGCTACGCTTGTGCGTGTCCGGGCATTTGAGGGCTACTGAAGCGACTCCCGGTAGCCTCCTCAAGGAGGAAGCACCTGCGCCTCCGGGGCAGCCCCGGGGCAGCCGAGGGACCACGGAAGTCGGGCCCTCGAGATGCGAGGTGATCCACTAGCGCGTCGCGTACGAGCGAGTTAACAAGCTCGGGCCTCACACGGACCATCGGCGGCAGCTCACCCAAGCGCTGGTCTTGGCCAACAAGGCTAGATCGGGCTCAAGCTCACCATCTCCACACTCTGCGAGAGCAGCGGGTCGATGAGCCCCACGACAATTCTAAAGAGCCTCAAGTAGAGCTCCGCGGCTCTCCCGCGAGCCTCGAGAGGCTACCAGCCCGAGTGCTTCTCAGCGCACCCACGACCAAGACTTTCCCCTACTTGTGAACCTCCGCAGCAAGAGCGCCTCACAAGCGGCGTGCGGGAGAGACTCCCCTCTCTCCCCAAGCGGCTTCGGGGGAGCTCTGTGGGGGATCGATATCCGGGGCGCTAAGAATGAGCTCCCTACTCGGCGTCAACAAGCTAAGAGCCGCTCGCTCAGCCCAAAGAGGTCACCTCTCTCAAGGGCTCAGCGCTCACGCGAGGGCGAGCTCCCACCATGGCGGTATGCGTGTCGCGAGCTCTGCGCCGAGGCACATTCTGCCTCAAGCGAGCTCTCCCAGTGAGCTGCTCGCTCCCGCATGATCAACACCTTTCTCACGAGGACCTCTTTTCCGCCTACGCCCGAGCTGCGAGCTCAACGAACCCCGCGGCGGCGGAAGAGCTCGCTTGTCTTCATGCGCGCGGCAAGTACGAAAGTTGGCCAAGCGCTCCACGACATATGACTGTAGCCCGCGGCGCTACGGCCTGAGAAGAGAGGTCACTTTCCATCACACCGCCATACCCCCTCGACTCCAGCAGCGCCCGCGGTATCCTCCAGAAATGCGATGCGGCGTGTGCAAGCCCCCATCCCGGTGGTATGGCGGCGCCCATACGCGGCAGGATCGATTCCCTCTGCGATTAAAGGCGGCCGCGGCCCGAGCCACCCCCAAACCTCGATTACAGCGCATACGGCGGTGATCAATTTCAGCATCAAGCCTCCAAAAGAGCTCGAAGGCGACTCTGCCCGACCAAAGAGCTGCGTCAGGAGAGCTCCCTCGCCGTACCCCGTGCATCCAACAACTACGCTACAATCCCCTACGGGTACATGCGGAGCGCGATCTGCGTCGGCGGCATAGCGCCCCTCCCACATCCGAAGAGGCGGTTTCCAACTACGATCGAAGACGAGGCGACACTTGATCATCGCCCGGACCGGATTCAGCGTACGGCGGCGGCCCGACTCCGGCATCCAAAGCTACGAGAGCTCGAAGAGCTCGGCCAATTACCGAGCTCGTTGAAAAGCTCTTTCACCTACCCACGCTCCATGGCACCTTGTTCCATCCACCCTCGCCTCCAATTAGGAGAGCTCATATCTCCCCGCTCCCCTTGCCGCTATAAAAGGAGGGGCAGGGCTCTCAGCTCTGAGGAGGCGGGAGAAAAACAACACACCCAAGTTTCCACACACACAAACTCCCTCACTCATCCTCATATTGGCACTAGCTTCAATCACGCGAGACTTGGGAGCCGCTCCTCTCTCGATAAGTTTTATGCGCACCCGGTATGGCGTTTGAGCTCAGATAGTGATCACTTGGACTAGGGAGCCGATCTTGCCCGAACCAGTATAAACATTGTGTCATTGTCTCTAGAGCTAGGCCATCTGAGAACGGGACTAGCTTGGTCGATTCTTGTGAGCCGGTGGTAAGCGCGATATCAGAACCACGACAATATGTTTAGTAAGTAAAATTATTTTTTTCTCCTACCTATAAGCTCCACAAATTTAAGCCTAAGATATATAGGGTAAGAGAAGAAGGCATAATATACTATTGCCTTAGTCAAAGTGACTACATACTATAAGAGAAAAAGGGCAACCATTACTTTTGCCTAAGAGAGGATCCATAAATACCACAAATGAGAGATTAGAGAGAGAGTCATCTTTGAGGAACTTTGAGTTTTATTTGAAAATAAGCAAAAACTCCGAAGGACAGTTGATCAAAAGAGTTTGAGATTTAGTGCTTGACTTGATTGTTCTATCTTCCAATTACCCAAGATTGCGAGAAAAAGATAAAAGCTCCAAAAGGTAAGAGGTAATTGATTAATTAAAGTTTGAAAAAAAAAGTTTATCTTTATCTGTAGAGAAATTTTGTTTGAAAGCATGTGTACTTTAAAGGTGTGATAGCGTTGTAGCAACTCACGATCCATTGGTAAGTTTGGCTTTACTAGGGACTAGCAAAGGGTAAGCTTGGGGAACTTGTTGACACCTGTTATAGCATAATTTTAATAGTCAACTAAACATAAAATAAGGGTTTAAAATGAATTATCATATAGACTAGGGGCTTGACTAACATAGTTCCACAAGTTTTTGGTGATTTATATATTTTTAGGGGACTAAGCGAGGAAAAGCCTAGACTTTGCAAGACATATGAAGCATAAAACATGTTACAAACATATTCAAAGATAGCACCATCGTAAAGAGCTCGTCGAGAGGCGATCGAAGCGGATATATTATTTGCTATATTTGGAGCTCAGAATAAGAAGATATTAATATTACAAGTAATGGAAGATTCAAGAATATGGCGCGGGATTAATTGGGCCTAAATTAGAATTTGGCCCATGAAGACATATTTATATTATAATGAGATATGGCGAAAGGATTAGTACCACATTGCTTCTTTGAATTTGAAGGGACATAAGAAGACACCCCTAGGCCTATGGAATTATTATTATTATTTTTAATTAATTCTATTCATTAATCTTTTGAGTTGTAGAGGTGTCCCAATGTAAGGATAACCTCTCTGCAGGATTAGTGAATTAGAATTAGATTAGACATGTAATTAGAGATAGATTAGGCATGTAATTAGAACTAGATTAGATCTTAGATCTAATCAAAAGTAAAAGGAGAGGTTGAACTATACTTTTGGTTACGGAGATGTCTCTGAGTTTGGTATGTTTCATATCTTATCTTTGGAAGACTTATGATTCATATATTTATCTTCTCTATTTACTTCTATGATTTTCATATATTTGGTTAAGTATAGTTGTTATATCATTGCATGGGATCTTCGCCTCGCATCGAGTGCTCTAGTTATAGACATAATTAGAGTAGTAATTGATAGTGTAGACATGGTGTCTAGACTAGAGGTTACACGAGATTGCACCCAACCTTACCAGGATAGTTTGTGGTAGCCCTGGTGGTGACAGCCCACGATGGGCGATGTATTCCACCACGTTCGGGTTGGTGTATGCAGAGGGACCTTGCCAAACCTTCCTAGCCCCCCCTTCTCATCCCCTTTAAGGTGGCTAGTGCTTTGGTGTCCTGAAGTGTTATGGTATGATTGCTATCATAGAACCTAAGTAATAGAGAAGAACTTAGGAACCTAAATCTCTCTCTTTGACCTCTTGTTTAGTTTAGATATTCTTTGACATCTTAGGTAGGTTATTATTATGCTTTGTTATTTACTTACCCTTTAACATTTACCCCCTCACTATAGTCTAGTGGTTTGCTAAGTTAGTAGATGCATGATTGTGACTTATTAGATTCTTTAGTCAAAAGCTTCCCTGTGGATCGATACTCTAGAATACTCATCCTAGGAAAAAGCTACAATGGTAGGTGTTATTAAACGCTGAGAATCCTTCATATTCTTTTAGCACTTAACAAATGCCAACAATCTATCATGAGAAACAAAGTGCTCCCCACAAATAGGGATTTCATCAATGAACATGGAAGTTACATTCTAAATGACCCATCCACTCCATGCTCATATGATAAATCTCTGAGTCGATCTACAACTCACCACCACTTGCAAAAATTCCACAACCCCTATGATCTCTCTAGCCATAAAAAATTTTGAAAAGGTTGTTGTAGATACTTTTGTCTATCACAAATTTTACAAATTTCGTGGTGGCTTGGCATGAGTTTTATAGATCAACCCACAAAGGTTGGTGTTGGAAGGGAAACCACATCACCAACATTGGATTCATTTCAAAAGGTTTCGAAGGCGAGCTTTTAGTCTTTTAAACAAAAGCACTTTTGGGAGATAACCCGCTCTATCAATAAAAATGGTTCTTACAAAAGAAAAAAAAACATTTCTTTTACCTCTATCTTAATCTCTATTTCTTGTTATACAAAAAAACACTTTCTGTCTTTAATAAAAGCAAGAACATGTTATCTAGTTAGCATGCACCTGCCGGGTATTCTTGTAAGCTAACCATTTCAGGTGAAGGCGAAGAAGAACAAGGAGGCATGTGACGTTAAGAAAAACATGGGGCTACATCGACTACAAAAATTTGACACCCTTGGATGATGGAGCACACTCTAAAGGAGACCACGACCTTACACACTTGACTTTTTACACAAAAGTCCAAGTGTGGGGAAAAATGGTGAGAGTCCAAAAGCTTCTCACACCAAGGTGTCATTCAAAAAAGAGAGAGATGATGTCAGCCTTGTATCGCTAAAAAAAAAGGAGAGATAAAAAAAGGGATTGAAAAAAAAAAGATAAGAACTATATAAATAGAGAGAAAAAAAAACAAAAAGAATATAGAGAAGGAGGATCCTTCTCTAGACCTTTGTTATCATCAAAGCTTATGATCTATACACACCATACATGTGTGTGGCTCAAAACATTGATGGTTGCCTAAGTTGAACCATGTACAACAAAGTCACGTGCAGCAATTTCAAGGCTCCATCCACGGGCTGCCCATAGCATTACACTCCAGGTATGCAAAGGTAATAATTTGTTCACCAATTCATTTACTCATTCTTATCTCCATATGATTAAGAAAAATCATGCTCCTCTTTGTTTATGTCATATGCTTTTGGTTTGGGTGTATTCTATAGGTACATCTATAGGTCTTTTTTAAATTAAGCATGGTGCTTAGGTTAATATGGCCTTCTTTGATCAAAACTTTGACATGGTGTTAAAACTTTGATTAATGAACCTTGAGTTGTTGTCATAAACAAAGAAGTAATTTATGTTTGGAGATAAGTCAAGACTATGTTTACATTACAAATATTACCTTGGTCTTGCTTGAGTTCAAATGAAAAGTTGGATGAACATATTTCAAATAAATAAATAAATAAAACATCATTGCCACCCTTGGGTATTCCCTACCACTAACATTTATAGGAACGAAGAGGTGGCATGACAAGAGAATAAGACAAAGAGTTTACACCTAGAGATAAGATCCTGATGTTCAATTCAAGGGTGATACTCTTTGTTCATGGAAAAACTTTTGGAGTAAATAAGAAAGGCCATTCAAGGTAATCGGACCGTCACATGGTGTCATCATGCTCCAAGATGATGAAGGTAATGTATTTAAGGTAAATGGCCATCATTTGAAAAAGTTTTCCTGACCCATAGAATAAAAATTGATTTGATTGAATTCTTATGATTTAATGATTCAATCAATGTTCAATCTTGTCCCCAAAAAATATTAATACAATCAAATAATATATATAGAGTTTAGAATAATGTGTTAATCAAATAAATACTTGACTCTCTGGTGTTTCCCCACCAGAAGAGTCTCTGTTATTTTCACTTTTCTTTTGTCTTTGAATAAAAACAAATATAGCTCCAAAAGAAGTGTGGGGGTGTGCAACATTCCATTGAAGAACATAAAAGCGCCAACCACATCATGAACTGGTGGAGGAGCATGTACAAAACTTCGGTTTGATCACTTCCTTTCCACCTGTTCATATGCATGCTCTTAGTTCTACACTTGTTTAAACCTGCAAACTTTAAAATAACCAAAATTCCACACTTATACTTAAAACTTGAAAGTAAATATAAATATAGCTCTTTGAGTTTGACCTACATAAATTTTTTGTTCCTTACATATCCTTAGTGCTTGTGGGAACAACATATATAGGAAAAAACATATTGCCTAAGTTGTTGTGAAGTGAGATATGGCATTGGCATGGAAATCCAACCTTTTCTATTCAAGTACTTGGAGAATTTCTTTTATCAAAATGCTAAAAAAAACCATAGTCTCACATACTCCTCAATGGTGAGAAATTCCTACCAAGGCCAAATATCATGTTACAATTTGAAAACCTTCTACATTTGCTACTTGTTGTTTGCATTGAGCTCTGTCAAACCTTGTTGACCCTAGTTGAGAAATTTATCATGCTCTTAAATCAAGATCACATTACACGCCACCAAATATATGCACCACTCCTACACTTTGGGAGGAAGCAAAAACATGCCTTCCACTTAGATCCATCCAAAAATATTCTACTCCTACAATGGGAGAGAACAAAAAAATATTGGTTAGGTTTCTTTCAAAAGAATTGCTCCAAACACTTGTTCATATCTCCCTCTCAAAAGTTTGTGAAAAAAAGAGACATGAGGCTATCATCAAATGAAAAAAAAAGAGTTGAAGAAAAAAATAGAAAAAAAAAAATGGACAAGTGTAGAAATAAAACAATGGGTACTTAGATGCCCGCCTCTCTATAAAAAAGAAGAAAAGAGACAAAAAGATGAGAATAAAAAGATAGCCCATGTTCTCACAAATATTTTCTCCAAAGTCTTAACAAAGAGAGATATTTCAAGGAGCATAGTAGAAATAGGATAGCCACTATATATCCACACACTTGCACATCTTGATTTGATTGTATGACATTTTTCTCCATGGATCCATTGTTTGACCCAGCAAAATATGCAATACAAGTATGCCCACAAAATATTTCCTACACGAGCTCCACATAAGCCTTTTTAGAAGTAGGAAGAGAAAGAAGGCAATGGTCTAAAATGCCTTGGTGAGGAAACATACAACATTGAGTGACTGAGAGTGCCATTTGAGGAGTACATGTGAACTATGCTTTATTCTAAAAAAAAAAAAAAACTCCAAGTTACTAAGATGTGAAAATAGGATGACTTTGTTTCAATGCGTTCCATTTCTCAACCACCCAAGAATATAGGTTAGACACTCCACATATCCACGGTAATGAGGTATGTCTTGGGATGATCTTTATGTCGGGTTCATAACTTGAATTGCTATGTTTATACTTACTTTATCATTAACCTTTACTAGGGGACGAGCAAAGAGCCAAGTGTGGGGAACTTGTTGATGCTCTTTTAATGCATGTTTTATTACCACCAAAGTGAACCACCAATACAATATTACATGTGAAAACATAACCAAACATTATTTATCTGACGAAGTTCCACGAGTTTTGGTGTTTCAAGTTGTTTTTTGCAGGAATGTTGTGGAAATACAAATAAAGTATGCCAAATAAAGTGGAAAGTGCAAAGTCGAAATACGCCAAAAAGAGCAAAGGAAAGCCAATAGGCCAAAACCACGTCAATCAAGCCCAAGAAGTGGAAGCCCAAATCATGTTCGGGTCGGTTTGGACTGCGGGACCACCCCGGAGTATTTTGGGCATAACTTTCTCATCTGAACTTCGGTTTTCGGCAATCCACCACTTTCGAAGCGAAGCTTACTCCGAGGCCCACACACTCCTACAAAGTTTCAGCCCAAACGGAGCCAATTTGGGGGCGGCCGGCACAAGGGGCGGCGGCCCGGAAATGAGGCGGTTCGGGCCCATCTTTCTCTGGCGGTTCGTCCGGGGGTCCGTAGCGGCGGTTGCATGCGGTCGCGTTTCAGTTCCGCCATGTTTCCCAAAAAAACACCACGAGTGGAGCATGACCACCCATTTTCACCTCTCCTCAACTATAAATATAGGGCCCCCTCCATCTTTACACACACAACACACTACACACATTAGCACTTCACTTTCACACATTCTACACAATGTAGTGGTGTCCCTCTAGGTGTTCTTCACCTAGTTGTACATTTTAGAAAAGAGGAAGAGAGAGGAGGGAAAAGCGGGAGGCGAGGCGGGTTTGTCGGTTTCACCTCGACTTTTTGTACCTCTCTGAGAGCGACTCCTATGTGAGTAATTTTCGCTTTCTTTGCAATTCTTGAGCAATCTATTTGACTAAAGTTTAGTGCTCGCTTACTTGCTTGCGGGATCTACGATTCAATAGAAGGCTCTAGTTTTCACGTGAAACTAGTTTAAGTAACCGCTAAGCCTTGAACATGGTGTCTAGGCTAGAGTTTACACGAGATTGCGCCCAATGCTCTGGAATAGTTGTGGTAGCCACGGGGGTGACCTTTCTCGACCCGGGCCTTTGTAGTCCACCGCGTGCGTATTGGTGTTTTCATAGAGCTTACGGCGGCCTTCCCGATTACCGTTTTCCCAGTCTCTTTTCGAGAATCGGAAGGGTCGTTGTTCAAGTAGCGGTGTAGTAAGCCGAGACTTTAGTTATCTAGTGACCAGGCTAAGCTTAGAAAACCCTCTCGTCCTACCAAAAATATTTATCTATCTTATCTCTTGGGCGTGCCTTGATCCTTCTAGTTCACTTCGTTCCCGTGTGGAAATCGATACCACGAATACTCGGGGTTGAAAGCTACAGCGGTACTTTAAGATAAACTTCCGGATTTATCGTGTCGCGTTAAAAAATACCAACGGCGGATCGACCTCCCGTCACCTTCGGCACCCCGGACAACTTCCGCCAAAAGAGGTCCTCCCGCGTTCGAGGTGCTCCCGTTCAAACGCCTACCACGCTCTGTTGGGGCGGCGGGTGCTATCACGAAGTTCATAGCGTCCCCAACTACACCTACCTCAAGCTCAAGATCCGGTCGGGGGGTCATCACCGTCGACTCCACCTTTGAGCCGCGCGTTAAATTTTGCCCGAGCCGCCACAATCCGTAGATCGATGCAGGAAAACCTTTGCCCGTCGAGATCGGCGAGATCTTTGCCCAAGGCGGCGGCAGGCGGCGCCAGGACTCCCGAGCTCAAGAAGGCGAACCTGAGGCTCGACCATTGAGCTCCGGAAGGTGGCGAGCACAAAGCTCGTCCACTAAGCTCGAGGAGTCGCGGGCATGTTGAGCCGAAGGGCGCCAAAGGAGGAGGCCCGATTCGACAAGGGCAGGCGCACCCTCTTTCCAGGTGCCAGAAACTCACCCCCAAATAGGAAGCGAGCTCGTCAACTTCCCTGCCGCGAACCTCGATGTGCACGTGGAGGGCCTCATATATTCGGGCATACGGCGGTAGTTGCCGAGCACTCATGAACATCAAACCCGGCTCTCGGTGAGCGAAAGGCTTAGGCGTTTCGGCGGCTTGATCGACCCGGGCAATCGCCGAGATGGATAGATAAACTCTTAGCGCTAGGTTTATCAAGGAGGTGTATCATCGAGTGGATACCAACCACGTACTAGTTAAGAAGAAGAGCGGGGAAATGAAGAATGTGTGGTGATTACGGGTCTCAACAAGGCATGCACGAAGGATCCGTTTCCTTTGCGCATCGACCAAATTGTTGACTCCACCTACGGGTGCGAGACACTCTGTTTTCTCGATGCTTACTCCGGCTACCACCGGATCGTGATGAATGAGCTCGATCGGCTCGCCACCTCCTTCATCACTCCGTTTGGTGCATTACGTTACGTGACAATGCCCTTCGGTTTGAAAAGCGGCTGGCGCCACCTTCCAAAGGTGCATGCGAGAAAAGTCTTCAGGAGCTCCTCAAAGCTTCGTAGAAGCATATGTCGGCGACATCGTTGTCAAGACAAAACGCTCGAAAAGAGCTCATCACGACCTCGAAAAAGGTCTTCACCAAACTCCGCGAGTTGAGTCAAGCTCAACCTACGAAAAGTGCGTTTCGGGGGTCGAGGGAAGGCTGCTTGGCTTCATCGTCTCGAGCGTGGCGCCGAGGCCAACCGGGAAAAAAATCGCCGCCATCACGAACATGGGGCCGATTAAAAATGTCAAGTGCGTCGCGGCTGACTCACGGGGTGCACGGCGCGTTAAGTAAAGCTTCATAGCTCGACTCGAGGGAAGCGAGCCTCCCGCTCTACAAGTTCTTTGAAGAAGTCGAGGCGCTTTTGCACGGGCGACGAAGCCTAGCAAGCTCTCGACTCGCTCGAGAGCAACTTCGTCGTCCCGCCCATGCTGCGTCGTGCGCGTGCCTAACTGAGCCGATCCTCCCTCTACATCTCACGCCACCTCGAAGGTGGTGAGCACCGCACTACGTGCGTCGAGAGAGAGAGGAAGGGCACGCACTCAAGGTACGGCGCCCGTGTACTTCATCGAGTAAGGTCCTCACCGATACCAAGACTCGATACACTTTCGGCTCGAAAAAGCTCATGTACTGCGTTCGCGATCACTTTCCTTTGGCATGGCTTCGGGCACTACTTTGACTCTCACCGGTCAAGGTCGTCAAGCCCCCTCGGAGGAGATCAAGCCAGCCCCAACCAGGGTCGGGCCGCCGCGTAGCCAAGTGGGGCTATCCACTGAGGCTCAGCAGAGGCCAGACATCACCTATGCCCCCGAGGGCGCCATAAAGTCTCGGGGCCACTGCGGGTGACACGTTCTTGGGAATGGGCCAGGAGTCGGCGGCCGCGGGGGCTTGAGCGACATCAGTACGAAGACACTATACTCGACGGATCCGTAAAGAAGTATGGCCCGCCGGGCCGTTTTTATCTCCCCGAAAAGATGCGCGACGAAATACCGGATCCACCTACACTTCCGGGCCCAACAACGGGCCGAAAGTATGAGGCGCCAGTGAATGGCTTGCGCGACATGTCGCTGATCTCGGCGTCCGCACCTCGAGGTCGGGGCGATTCCAGTCAGAAGAACCAAGTCATGAAGGAAGTCGAAAAGTACACCCAAAGATGATCGCGTACCATCGAAGGTCCGCGAGCTCGAGGAGCATTCCACGGGCTTTCTGAGGTCAACCACATCCATCGCCACCTCAACAACGACAGCGCCCTTGCCAAGCTCGCGTCGGATCAACCACCGGTTCCACCAGCGCCTTCATGCACAGCGGAGACAAGCAGTCGTGCGACTCAAGGGAGAGCCCGCGCGCACGCTAACTCGATCGACGCCCCGAGCTCGACCCTGCGAGGTAGACGCTCCCGCGAGCTCAAACTCGCCCGGGCCGCTAAAGCCCGCTAGCTACGGCCTGAGCCCGGATCGCTCGGGCCGGATCGAAGCCGCCAGCTCCAAAGCCCGGCCGGGCGGATCCCGCTGCTCGTGGTTCAAGGAAGGCGCTCCCCCCCGAGGGCCAGCAAGAAGGAGTCGAGGCGCTGGCGCGGGGCCAAGTCATTCGCCCTCGCCGGAGAAGAACTCTAGCAGAGCGGAGCCTCGGCGTCCCTCCGGCCGTTGCATCACCTTCGAGCAAGGGAAGAGCTCATCAAAGAGATCCACTCGGTGCAGCGGCCATCATGCGGCACATCGCGAGCTCTCGTCGGAAGGCGTTCGGCGGGGTTTCACTGGCCAACGCCCGTCCACGTGCACGCCATGTCGAATCGCCCGGCACCTGCGAGGAGGGTTCTTCGCCAGCGGCGCACCTCGGCTTCGTCCCTCTAGACGATCCCCTCTCACCGGGCGTTCGCGGTGCAGGGGCTCGATATGGTAGGGCCCTTCAAGAAGACCTCACGGGGATACACGCACCTCCCATTCGCCATCGACAAGTTCTCCAAATGGATCGAGGTCATGCCCATCGCGCGATTCGACGGTGAGGAGACCGTCAAGTTCTTCACCCGACATCATCCGCCGGGGTCCCGAACTCCATCATCACCGACAGCGGCCACGAACCCGTGGGAGAAGTCTTCATCGGCCCGGTGCAGCGATCACGGCATCCGCGTCGACATGTCTTCAATCAGCCACCCGAGGACCAGCGGCGGGTAGAAAGGGCTAACGGCATGATCCCGCAGGCGTGAAGTCTCACATCTTCAAGAGGCTCGAGAAATACGCCCACCGGTGGCTCGCCCGAGCTCCCATCGGTCGTATGGAGTCTTCGCAGACGACGCCCGGCGGGGCCCGATGTAGGCACAAAAATCCTGCTCTCAAGGCGCGCACACACCGACAAGCCGAATAGCCGGCTTTACTGCCCGAAAGTGTCTTTGAATCGAGGCGTGCGATCAATTTGACTGTTAATTGACAAGGAGGTAAAGCGTGAGATACGGAACATGCACGGGTGAGACCAAGGCGGTTCCACATGTATGGCTCTAAGGCGGATGTAAAGACACATAGCTATGAGAGCTATCTGTCGATGAATAATGAATGCATTCGTAAACATATATGAAGATATGATGTAAAAAAGCGATTTTGCGAATGATCATAAAAGACATGTTTGAGCAAATAAAGTCGATCATCATGATGTGCTATCGTAAAGCTCTATTGCATAGATTAAATTAATTGACAACATGATAAATAAAAGAATAAAAATCATAAACATCATTATAGATATTCGTGACACGTGAAAGCATAACCGTGTTCGACAAGCTTTGCCGAATCGGGGTCCATGAAGAAGGAACTACCCTACGTAAAACCTATCGGATTAAACGATCTCTAGTCCACCGGATGACTAGCTCAAGAATAACCCAAAGATACGTATCCCACCGGATGACCGCGATCTGTCAAGATCTAAACGTATACGAACCCGCAAGCAACGTGACAACTTAGATTGATCTAAGCTCGGCTATGAAAGAACAGATAGATCTAATGACAAACTAATGATAAACATTGAAAGAATTGATGACTACTAGATCTAACAAAAGATAAAGCCGAGCTACATCAATCTAAATTGGGCAAAAAGTGTGTGCAAACATAATTAAATAAATAAATTGAAAGCATTGCAAACATGTGGTAACTTAATGAATTCATTAGATCTTTGCCAAAATCTAATGAAGCCGATAACTAGCTCTTAGCGGACCTTAGCCCACCGGATGGCTCATGATCGACAAAAGAACCCTCTTGCCCCCGATAGCTTAAATCCGCTGACGATACTAAGCGTGAACAAGACTTCTTGCAATAATCTAAATCCTTTGACGATACTAGTGTTGGCGGTCACCAACGACATATTTTTCCGTCAACTTACTACCATAAAGGAGTAAAACTATACCTTATCATACTCATATACATTTATAACTCACATATTTCCACTTGTAGTGTCCAAATTATTATTGTGCAGATTTATATAAGAAACAAGTGGAAAATGTACCAAAAAGCGCCTCCCTGGAAAGCGCATTCTAAAGAACATTAAGCCCAAGGGAGAAATGGACCAAACACGCAGAGAAGCGGGCGAGCCAACGCCGCCCTACAACTTTTCAGGCCCAACAAGCGCCACCCGCCAAAGCTTGAATTTTTTAGGACCGAGGAAAGGGTGTAGCGCACTCAAAAATGCGGCCGCACCCCCCGAGGCGGCTCGGGCCCGGCCGGGGGGGGCGGTTCATTACCTTCCAAAACGGGCACTCACCGACGTTGGATGGTCGGTTTGGCAGATTTAGAAGGTATTCCTAGGTCGGTTTTGCTCCTTCCATGTGGGGATGGCCATCTTCCAAAGAGCCCCCTCTCCTCTACCTATAAAAGGAGGCTCTCTCCCCTCATTCAACACACACACCATTCCAAGGAAGAGTCTCTCCCTCTCCTCTAAGCACTCCCTCTCCTCTAAGAGAGCTCTCCCTCTACTCTACCCCTTCACTCCAATGGGCTTAGGCCCTCATTAGTAGTAGTAGAGATGGCGGAGGAGAGATGTGAAGGGCTGAGAGCGAGGGGAAGCGCGGACTGTCGGTGTCTCCCCAACCTTGTACCTCGGTGGATTCGTGCTTGGCTCCTTAACGGGATCTTGGTTAAGTAAGCTTTCACGGTCCTGATAATCTTTATTGTCTTTTTGTTTATCCACGATTTATCTACTTGTTTGCGGGATCGGTAGTCGTTCCTTCGGGCGGAACTCTAGTGGTGGAACCCTTTGGCCAGGGAAACGGCAAACACTAGAGTGGTAATCACTAGCATAGGCGTGGTGTTTGGGCTAGCGGTTTTCTACCTTTTGTGGCGCATCCCACGGTTGAGGGGTAGGCGGCTTGGTCGTGACAAGCCTTGTCCGTCCCTTAAAAATCCCCCCCACGTTCGGGTGTGGCGCGATTGCTAATTGCCGGACTCTACCCGGTTGGGGGGCGGGCGGTGCCCGAAGTGAACAAGTAGCTGAGGCGGCTAACCATAGACCCTAAAGGTGTAAGGACCCTTCTCGCTAATCCTTCCCATCTTTGGTCTTGTGTGTCCTTGGGCGAACTAGTTAGGAGAGAGTACCTCCGTTCCCTCGGTGGAAAATACGATACCCCGAATATTTAGGGTGAAAGCTACAATGACAATTCCGTGCGCTTGCGGATTTATACGTGTGCGTTAAGAAACATCAACAAGCTTTTCCGCGCATTTTGCGGGGAACGTTTGCTATTATCTTGAACTTAGTGAGTCCTCGTATGTATCCATTTAAAAAAATCAAAATAGTTATTTCTTTTCTTTTTTCAAAAATGAAGCCCACTCATTACGAAAATCCTTACGCTTCAACGGAAGAGTTCCACGAGAGACAAAATCTTTTTCAAAACCAAAACTTTCATCGGCTATGAACTCCATCCGTATTTAAAATCCATTGTTGAGGCGGACCCTTCTCGGCTACCACACCGAAAAACCCATGTAGCCACCTACAAGTTTTTTCGAGGAGATATGTGCGTGCCTAAGCATTCTGGCATGACACAAGAAAATATCATGTGGGCGTTGTTTCCGTTTTCCCTCTTAGGGAGAGCGAGAACAATGGTACACGTAAATAGGGAAGTTTGAATGGGGATTGGAAAGAACTCAAAGACAATTTTTTTGTCTAGCGTTTTTTTCCCCATCAACACCCTACCAAGGACATTCCTCGATTTCAAGCGAGGATGAGAAGGAGTCCATAGGTGCAGCCCTGGGCTAGGTTTGCAATGTTAATACATGATAGCCCGGACTTGTCATTACCCCGATAGTGTGCTTTTGCATATCTTCTATTCGGTCTTGACATAGATGTTTGCCCTATGCCTTGACATGACCATCGGAGGGTCGTTTTCACGTAAACCTACAGCGGAGCAGAGGAAAATCCTAGATCACATCCTAGAGAAGCATGCTTCTCCCGTTGTAGAACCTACTCCCCCTCCACAACAAGGGCATGTCAAGTTACGAGGAGCCCCTCATCGGTCGAACCATACCACGTATCACCAATAGAACCGACTGTTGAGCCCTCACCCGAACCACGAACACCGAAGGAAGGGATGTTTCATCCTTTGGAGTTCCCAATCAAATTCGAGGATCATGGGAGAACCTTGAACCTTCTATGGCACGAATGGAGCAAATGGAGCACAGCTCCGGCTAGGGAATCTTCCTCTAACATGAAACCTTCAAAAGAATGGTTAATGGAGGTGAAACGTTCTTACGAAGCAATTGATTCTTTCACCTTCCACGACCATACCTTGTTCATTACGAGGAAATTCCTTAGATGCCCTACAAAACCCACAAATGAGGCGAATATCATGTCACAATATCTTGCGGAAACCCTTTTGGGTAATATGCGCTAGCCTCGACCGATAGACTCTTCAAGGGTCGATTGAGACTCATCTTTGCATGTTGTGGTATTGCTAGGGCCGTGCCAATGAAAATTCATGGAATCGAGGTTCACTTTAGACTTCTATATTTATCCCATCCTCGACTTTGATCTTCTCATAGGCTACCCTCTTGAAAAGATTTTTCATGAAAAACCTATAGAGGAGAGCCATGATGAGAAGTTGGGAAAGAATTTTGTGCCTCTCACCTAGAAATCCCAAAGGTGAAGCATCTTCCCAACCAAAACTTCGTCAAGAGGCGACGTTCATAACTCCATTCGATTCACCTAAGTTGCCCTCGCATCTTGATGAAACGAAACACCCGTCGCCCTCACTCGAACACAAGACATGTCCTTCGGCCAACAAAACATTGCTCTTGACAATGGTGAGATTCAACGTTAGTTCTTCATGACATATCTTTTAAGGATAAGAACTCAAGTGCCATGGACATGCACAAAGCAACAACTCTTGAGACCAAGCATGAACACGCTATTGAGCATGTCGAAGTTTTCATTGAAACTTCTCAAGATACATGCTCACTTCTTTGGATCTCTAGGGTTGTCTTGCTTCTCACCACGTGCCCCTACGAGGACCCCAACCTTCTCTTAATCCGCGTTCACAAACTTTTTCAAGAGGATGGTTGTGGATGTCTTCGTGTATCACAAGTTTTGTCGATATCGTAGTGGCACGATGGCTTTTAACCTTGCGACTTAAAGCGTAACGCTAACTTCTTAGTGGTGAAGGCGGGAATTTCACCACCTTTCATATTTGCGCAAGAAGAAATTCCCAAGGTCAAGCTTACGACCATAAACAAAGTAATCTGTAGGGAGATAACCCGGATCGTAATAAAAAAAAAAAAAAGATGAATAATTCTCTCTTGTTATCATAAAAAAAACAAAAAGTTTTTCTCTTTCTCTTTTTAATAAAAAGCAAGAGCATGTTATCAAGTTAGTATGCACCTTCGGGTATTCTTGTCGCTAACCATTTCGGTGGAGATCGATTAAGAAGATCAAAAAGAGGCATGCGATGCTTGAAAGCGAGGGGGGCGATATCGGCATAAAAAAAAGAAAAAAATGATGCCCATGAGTGGTGGAACACACTCAAAAGGAGACCGGACTTTGCACCCTTTGACTTTTGCACAAAAAGTCCAAGTGCGGGGAAGATGGTGAAAACCTCAAGTTTCATCTACCAAGGTGTCATATATAAAAAAATGATGGTGAATAAAAGATGATGTCACCCCTGCCTTTGAAAAAAAAAAAGAAAAAAAAAAAGAAAAAAAAATAGAAAAAAAAAAAAGAAAAGAGAAAAGGATTGAGAAAAAAAAAAAAGAGAAAGGTTTGAAAAAAAATAGAAAGACGAGTGTTATCAAAAAAAAAAAAAAAAAATATATATATATACAATAAGAGGAGAGAGGAGCAGGGTGGCCCCGCATGGTCAAGATACATACCAAAGTGCCGCTGACTCCACCCATCATTGCTTCCACGAGCAAGAAGGGTTTGTCTCTCATCCTTTGCGGCTACCATCAAGACCCATGGCCCATATGCACATGTGTGTGGCCTAGTCTTGAGGTGCACTGGCAGGGCCATCACGCTTGAGACCGCGGCAACAACTTCGATGCTTCATCCATAGATCTTTGTCGGTAAGTTCATCGGTATGCAAGAGAAATAAATGTTCACCAACACTCTTCACTCATTTTTGTCTCCATAGAACCAAAACTTTACGCTTCTCATGTTTATGTCATATGCTCTAGTTTGGGTGTTTTTTCGCATGAGCGCTCATGAGTTACATCCATAGATCTTTTTAAATTGAGCATGGTGCTTAGCTTAAAAAGATCTCCTTTAATCAAAATTCGACATGGTGTTGGATCTTGATTAATGAACTTAGAGCTTTGTTATCATGATCTTTGGGGGTATCTTATATTAGAGATAAATCAAGGCTAGGTTCACATTGCTTCTTTATATGAGCCTTGTTTGAGTAATGTTGTGGTGAGCAAATAAAAAAAACAAAAAAATATAAATAAAATAATCTCAATAAAGGCTCCAAGGTATTCATGCCAATAGAGCCATGTGTTTTTTTCTTCTGTTTTTCTTTTTTTAATAAAGCCAGGTACAAGATCAAGTGTGGGGATGTTGGTGTTTCTACGCGCACCTGAGAGAAAATGCAAAAGCGCGCGGAAATACCGTTGTAGCACTTCACCCGGTGTAGTAGTGAGGGTATCGTATTTTACACAGGGGACGGTCACAAGCAGCGGCTTTTTGTGTCTATGTCAACCTAAGGCAAGGGTTTGTTTTCTAAGAGTAGCGAGGTATCTATAGGCTAAGTTTTTCGGCAAAGTGATTCCTAAAAGTCATTTGTCTACTCGCCGGGCACCGCCCACGCCAAAGGGCGGTGTCCATGGCAATTAGCTCTACGACCACGGCCCGAGCGTGGGGGGATTTCAAAGGGCGGACAAGGCTTGTCACGACCAAGCCGCCTACCCCCTCAACCGTGGGATGCACCACAAAAGGTAGGTGAACGCTAGTCCAAACACCATGTTTGCACTATTGGTCACAGTTCTTGATGTTGGCCAAGGTTCCCCGGCCAAAGAGTTCCTCCACCAAGAACTAACGTAAACCGATCTATCAATCCCGCAAGTCTACAAAAAGCTGAGAAATATCGATGGAAATTAAATAGCTGCAAGATAATCACAAGGCGCTTACCAAAGTGTAAGTAGCTTGCGAGGGAGGTACAAAGGGGCGGGTACCGACAAGTCCGGCACTGGTCCCTCCTAGGAACCGCGGAACACCGAGGGGCGAACCGGCAACTCCGGGTAGAAAGAATCAAGCTTCTTTCTAGCCTTTCCCTCTCTCACTCTCTAGAATTGGGAGATAGAATAGAAGAAGTAGAAGAAGAAGAAGATCTAATTCTACTCTCTTGCACAAGTGGATTTGGTTTCTCCTTTGAATTTTTATTGCTTTATGAGAGGGAGAGAGGGGTCTATTTATACACAAGGGGAGGGACCTAAGTGCTAAAAAACACCCAAACCGACCTAGGAAAACCTTCCATGTACGCCAAACCGACCATCCCACGTCGGTTTCACCAGTTTTTGGAAGGTAACAAACCGCCTCCCGAAGCTGGGGCTCGAACCGCCTCGGCGAGTGCTTGCCGCATCGACGTGGTGCGCGCGGCACCCCCGCTAGGGTCGGCTTTGGCCGAGACCCCGTAGGTGGGCTTCCTTTGCTCGAAAAGTTGTAAGGTGGACTTGGCCCGGCACGGTTTCGACGTTTTTGTTGTGATTTTGTTTGGGCTTGCCATTTGCTCCTTTGGGCCTTTTTCTATTTGTTGATTTTATTTCTTTTTTCTTTGTCTTTTTTTGGCTCAAAGTGATCATCCATGAGTTTGTACGCAAGTCCAAATAAACACCAAAACTTTGGAATATGTTAGTTGAAATTCCTATTTCTAGGTTGTTTTGGTGTTGTGTTGACGGTATTTAATTTGTCGTTGGTTACCGTCAACAAACTCCCCACACTTAGCCCTTTACTGCGTCCTCGAGTGAAGGCCGCGAGGACTAAAGTGGTTCAATCTCCAAGATGTAAGCTTGTATACATGTTATTCAAGCCTTACACGCTTTTGTGAGCATTTTTCCCACCCTTTATTACCTTTCATCGTAATGGGGCTTTCTAGCTTTTCTCCAAGCCTTGGGTGGTTGCCGGATAGAATGGTTATATGAGAGGTGCTTATAATTCATCCTTTTTGATCAACTTTTTATCAGGGGTTTTATTTAGATAAAATTTTATTTTTCGAGAAAGCATGGGCTTTATTGCTATAATTTTTTTTTTTTTTTTTTTTGGAGAGGTGGGCTCTTTCGCCCTAGACTTTTGTCTTTTATTTCCTCTCTTTTCTTTTTCTCTCTTTTTTTAGATATGTGGGCCCTACTAAGCCCTTGGACACTTGCCCATTTTTCATCTCATTTCTTCTTCTTTTCTCTTCTTTTTTTTTTAGAGATGTGGGCTCTACTCGCCCTCGGACACTTGTCCATTTTTTTCATCTTTTTTTTAGCATAGCCCAAGACATTTCTCTTTTTTTCAGAGAATAGATTCCGGATGTTGAGTTTCTCTTCGGGACGAAGTCATAGCAAATCCATTTGTACCATATCATATTTGGCAACTACTTAGACTAGATAGAGCATATGCAACCCACATGAATCGGGTTTTTTAGGATGAGTAATTGTTTTTAATGAAGCTTGGTATTTGGCGAGGAATAAAATGTATGCATGCCATGTATCAATTGGTAGATATAGAGATGGAGTTTTGCTAACTTGGTTCAGGTTTTAGCACTTAAAGATAGATCACAAATCAAAATTTTAATTTTAATAAATTGCGTACCTTTGACTTGCGAACCTCCCCCACACTTGTTTTTGTACCTATTTTTATTTTTTTTTTTTGCACAAGGACAAAAACAAGTGGAGACATAGACAATAATATAATAATAAAACTTTATTGAATTTATAAATGATTCAAAAAGCACACTTGAAGGAATTACAAAATATTAGGAAGGGAAATCTTGAAAATTAAACTAGTGCGCGCCTAATTATTGATAAAGAGGTAGAGCACTTCTACTCAAAAAGGTCAATGAGATCCACCGAGCTCTACCCCCATCTCCTTAGCAGTGAGCTTGAGCTCCTCGTGCATGCTAATATGCAAGTCTCGCTAGCTTCTTCCTAAAGGATATTGGCACTATGCCTTTTCGCTAACTTTGCCTCTAAGGGTTTGGGTGAAGTTTGAGAGATCTGTGATCTTCTTTTGTACACTTTCGATTGTAGGACCCGTTTGAGGTTCAATGTCATCCCCGAAGAATCCTTTTGGCTATCCCCGAACACGTGGTTTAGGAACCTTCTTCCTCCATTGTCCGTTTGGCAATTGCTCTAAGGTATAAGGGAAACAAGAATCGCCTTTTTGGAAGTGGCGGAGAGATTCCCTAATAGTTCTTCATCATAAACTACTTGGTTCCTCTATGGGGACATTCTCCTTGCCGTCTACCTTTCTTTTCTTTGGGGTAGGAATCTTGGTGGAGAAGGTAGGAGAGCTAGGCTTTTTCGGGGTTTTCCTCTTCTCTAAGTATTTGGAGGCGAAAGTCATGGCTTCCTCTCTATTAAATGGTACTAGAGCCATAGGAGGAAGAGAACCTTGCTGCTGTTCTTGACTTAGAGGAAGAGAATTTGAGAAGAGGAGAAGAGCAAGAAGGAGAGGTGTGAAGAATGGAGAGGAGGAGGGTGGATTTTATAGGACAAACACTCTCTCTGCATTTTTGGCGAGGTTAAAATCTCATGAGAGCGCACCTCACCATTGCAGGTTATGAGAAAGAGGAAGGTGATGGGTGAAATCCCGGCTGAACGGAGCCGGCAGAGGTCTTGGCGCACCCGGTGGTGCGCTACAAGCACCACCCCAGCGTCCCCCCGGTCGAAGCTTTCGTCCACATTCGTTTCCTTTTAGAAAAGTTTTGAACGGGGGTTTGCCGCTACGAGAAACGCGTTTCCTTTCTTCTTCGATCTCTAATTGATTCTCAAATTTAAATTTTGAAAATAGTTTATGCTTTGATTTAATTTAGAAAGTTAATATTCTTTGTGTAGCAAATGACCAAAGCATAAATTTAATAGAATAAAAAGAAAATAGAAAGGCAAATACTTAATTTGAAACAAAGTAAATATATAGATAACTTTTTATGTTTTACTATTATTATATATATATATATATTATTATTTTTTAATTGTGATAGTTTTAATTATAAAAATACATTATTATTATTATTTTTTTTTTATATGCTGATCATACAAATTAATTCTCAAAGCATAAATCTATTCTATCGAGCTCTTGGTTAAGATCGTCTTCGGTTTGAAGAAAAGCTTAAGACATTGACCGTTTACCTTTTGTATCTCACCAAGGTCATCTTGAATTGTGATTGCTTGGCCAGGTGTGGCGATGTATTGATGACGGTGTACGGTCCTTTCCATTTGCTTCTCGGCTTCCCTTAAGCCAAATAATTTCACGGGGAATTGAATAGGAGTACTTTGTCTCCCGTGGCGAATTCTTTGAATTTGATGCTTGGTGATCATGCCATCTTTTTTGTGCGCTCTTTGTAGAGCTTTTTGCAGCGTGGTACACCTTCTCTCGCCATTCTTCTAGTTCGGAGATTTGTCTCGGCCGGTTCTTCCCGGCGAGTCGGCGTCCATATTCCACTTCTTGATGGCCCAATGAGCCCGGTGTTCGGCTCAAGCGGTAAATGGCAAGTTTTGCCATAGACCGGTGGTAAGGTGACATGCCGATGGGGGCTTTTTGTATCTTTGTCCGATATGCCCGGAGAGCATCGGGTAGCTTATTCTTCGACCCTTCCCCATCTTGTTGACCGTCTTCTCGCGGGATGTTCTTGATTTGTTTATTGGAGGTTTCGGCTTGCCATTTGGTTTCGCGGATGATAAGGGGTAGCGATATTGTGCGAGTGCCGAGCTCTTTCAAGAATGCCACGAATGACTTGTCCTTGAAATGCGATCCTCCGTCAGCGATCACCATGCGTGGTGTTCCAAAGCGGGGAAAATGATTTCATGGAACATCTTGCGCGGCGTGCTTGCCATCGGCAGCTACGCATGGTATTGCCTCTACCCACTTTGACACGTAGTAGTCGCCACCGGGGATATACTCGCAATCATGGGACTTCGGAATGGCCCCATGTAATCAATGCCCCCACATCAAATATTTCTATTTGAAGGTTGTAGTGTAGGGGCATTGCATCCGAGCCGTGATGTTCCTGTCTTCTTCTGGCGGTTGTAGCATCTTCGATGAACTCTTCGGGTAATCGCCGTACATCGTCGGCGGAAAAGAATCCGCGACCGCCAAATTTTAGCTTGTGTGCGAAATACTCCCGGATGCCCGCGTAGGGAGATGCATGACATTTCTCGATGATACGCATTCCTTCCTCCCCAGGGTACGCATCTTCTCGGCAAGCCGTCCGCGCACACACTGCATGCGGATATGGGTCATCCCATAGGTGCGCGCCGCTCTCCATTTGGAGCTTCCGCTTGTTCTCCCGGGTGGTACGTATCCCGCAACCATGTAATTCACAATGTTTTGCGTACCATGGGTTGAAGTGCGACACCTTGAGTAGCATGTCGCCGCGGTAGTCGTTAATTGGTGGTTCCGCATGTTAGTTACCGCATACGCGACAAATGATCCGCAATCGTATTTTCTACTCCCTTTTTATCTTTTATTTCTATATCAAATTCTTGAAGTAGAAGAATCCAAAGTGGATCAAAGAGGTTTCGCATCCTTTTTGGTGAGAAGGTACTTAAGGGCGGCATGGTGCGTATAAGCGATTATTTTTGCGCCCATTAAGTAGGATCAAAACTTCACCGATAGCAAAGACTACTTTGCCGGGAGCTCTTTTTTACGCCGCGGGCATAATTAATTTGGGCTCTGTCGGAGTTTTGCTAGCATATGCGATGGCATGTTGCTTTTTGTCCTTGGTTTGGCCTAGGACCGCACCAACGGCGTAGTCGCTAGCATCGCACATGATTTCAAATGGCAGCGACCAATCAGGGGGTTGGATGATCGGAGCCGAGATGAGTGCTTTCTTTAGGGTTTTCAAAGCGTGCAAGCACTCATCCGTGAAGTCAAAGGGTACATCTTTGGCTAGCGAGGGGCGTAAGAGGTCTAGCGATTTGCGAAAAATCTTTTATGAATCTTCTATAAAACCCGCGTGGCCTAGGAAACTACGGATACCTTTGACGTTCCTTTGGGGGTGGTAGCTTTTCGATAACTTCTATCTTAGCTTTGTCTACCTCTATCCCCCTCCCGGACATGAGGTGCCCAAGAACGATGCCTTCTCGGACCATAAAGTGGCACTTTTCCCGATTAAGTACCAGGTCCTTTTCTTGGCATCGCCGCAAGACCCGGTCTAGGTTCTTGAGATAGCTTTTCGAAGGTCTTACCATAGGCGGAGAAATCGTCCATGAAGACCTCCATGATTTCTTTGATCATGTATCGAGAAGATAGACATCATGCACGCTGAAAAGAAGGGTGCATTACACCAAAAAATGACATTCTACGATAGGCATAGGTTCCGTATGGGCATGTGAACGTGGTCTTGCTCGTCATCGAGGGGTGGATCGGGATTCGGTGGTAGCCAGAATACCCGTCAAGGAAAGCGTAAGAAAGAGTGTTTCGCTAACCGCTCCAACATTTCATCAATGAAGGGCAGCGGGGAAGTGATCTTTCTTTGTTGCCTTGTTAAGTTTTTCGTAATCAATACACATTCTCCACCCCGTGACTTGTCTTTGTGGAATGAGTTCATTTTTAGTGTTCTCAACGATCGTCATTCCTCCCTTTTTAGGGACCACTTGGATGGGCTAACCCAATCATCGTGGTGGTGCGGGATAGATAATCCCGCGTGAAGAAGCTTGAGAACTTCCTTCTTCACGACTTCATGCATCGCATTATTGAGCCTCGCTGGGGGTTCGCATGATGGGGTATGCTTGTCGAGGGGTCAATAGGTATGCGATGTGTGCATAGTGTTGAGCTTACCCCTTTCGGATCTTGAAGGGAATACCGAAGACCGATCTATGTTTCTCTAAAGACGGCTATGATTTTGGGTAGTCTCCCCGGGTCACTAAGTTTATCGCTATGATGACCGGTGCTTGTGAATCGCCGTTTAGGAAGACATAGCGTAGGCCTGGGGGTAGGGGTTTAAGCTCAACCGAGGCCGAAGTTAGCTCTTCCTCTTTGGGAAGTTCTATGAGTTCCCCCGAATCGTCCTCTTCTTCAATGAAGAATTGTGCGCGTCTTTTTCAAAGGTGGTTTTACGGGTTCTCATATAGCATAACTCCCATGACCTCGGGCGTGTCGTACTCAAGGAAGGGTTACATTACCGAAGTTTTTAGCTCGAGTAACGGGATAGAAAGCTTTTTCTTCCCGAGTTTGACATCTAAATCCCCGGATGTTGGTAGATCAAGAATCTTTTCCAAGGGATGCCCGATTAGGATGTCGAAGTCTCGGATATTAAAAACGTGAAAGTCCGAGAGACAACTTGACATCCTTATGCGAGGAAGATTTGTTCATGTATAACCTCACGGCATTCAATGGTGGTTCGTGGTGCTATGCGCCAAGGTCCGTCTTTGTGGGGGTCCTAATAGCTTCCTCGACACAAGCTTGTGCAAAGGTTTGGACATTATGTTTATCCCCTACGGTAGGGTTATACATGACTTCCACCAAACTTCCTCGATATACGCAATGGATTGGTGTAGAGGGGCCACTTATCCGAATTTCTTGAAAGAGGGTCCTTCCTCTCGCAACCATTCCATGCTCATTATAGCTGTTAGCTCCTTAATAGACTCACGGAGGAAAGTTTTATCCAGGGGCTGTTCCGGGGCTAGCGGGGACCGGTGGTTTCTTCCATTGTTCGTATTGCCGAGGTGTCACCGAATTGATCGAGAAGGTCAACC
Source organism: Hyparrhenia diplandra (assembly GCA_015847255.1). Lineage (NCBI taxonomy): Eukaryota > Viridiplantae > Streptophyta > Magnoliopsida > Poales > Poaceae > Hyparrhenia > Hyparrhenia diplandra. Next base: position 28,621 of record JADLZK010006670.1, read on the forward strand.
TCGAAGAACGGGGAGATCCGTGCATACGGTCTCCTTGTGTTACGGTTGAGGCGAGGGTCTCTAAAAATCCGTGCATAATAGGTTCGGCTTTCACCGAAGAGACTTCCTCCGGTTTTACGCTTGGGTTCCACTCGGATGGGTTCTAGTGAAGGAGTATTCTCAAGAATACGGTTTAGGAGAGCTTCTCCTTCCGCTGTGGTTTTATGTGAAAATGACCCTCCGGTAGCTAAATCAAGCGGCCAGGCGATCGCCTGTCCAATCCTAGCAAAAATCTTTGTAAAAAGCACGTGGTTTGGTATGGGACAGTGCGGGCCGGATCGTGTAAGCGTGGTAAACCCGGTCCCAGCTGCACCTAAGGTTTCACCCTCTATTTGTCGGAAGTTGAGTATCTCTTGTCGCAGGCCGCGATTCGATATCGGGTAGAACGCTACCACGTAATTCGCCGATTCTTCCCGCTCCGTTTACCAACCCTACATTATGGGCGCACCATTGAGTCGCCCTCTCAAGAAGAGAGAACGGAAACAACTTCCACCTCTCAACGTGTCATGTGTCATGCCACGCATTGTCGGGCAGCCCCGTAGCTGCTCAAACTCCCGTAAGTGATGATAGGGGTTTTCATATTCGAGCCCGAAAAGGCTCGGCCCGAACCATGGCTATAAAGCCCGGGCGGAGCTCATATTCGAAAGCTGTGATTGGCTTCAGCAGATTGGCGTGGTTCTACGAGCTCGCCCTTGGGAGCATATGAGATTTGAATAGTGGGTTGCTCCATGGGTAATCAGAACTCTTTTTGGTATTTTTGTTTAAAGGATACTACCACCACGTAGGTTGACTCATCGCCGATATATAACTACGACAACCGCCCCCGCAAGCAACGCTTTAAATGCTTGTTGGTGTTTCTTACGCACACAGAGAAATGCTAAGCGCCGCGGAAATACCGTTGTAGCACTTCACCCGGTGGTGCTGTGGTATCGTATTTTACGAGGGGGGGCCGCGGCAGCGTGCTTTTCGTGTCTATGTCAACCTAAGGCAAGGGTTTGTTTTCTAAGAGTAGCGAGGTATCTATAGGCTAAGTTTTTCGAGGCAAAGTGATTCCTAAAGTCCATTTGTCTACTCGCCGGGCACCGGCCCACGCCCCAAGGGCGATGTGTCAGGCAATTAGCTCTACGACACGGTACGAGCGTGGGGGATTTCAAAGGATCGGACAAGGCTTGTCACGACCAAGCCGCCTACCCCCTCAACCGTGGGATGCACCACAAAAGGTAGGTGAACGCTAGTCCAAACACCATGTTTGCACTATTGGTCACAGATTCTTGATGTTGGCCAAGGTTCCCGGCCAAAGAGTTCCTCCACCAAGAACTAACGTAAACCGATCTATCAATCCCGCAAGTCTACAAAAAGCCGAGAAATATACGATGGAAATTAAATAGCTGCAAGATAATCACAAGATCGCTTACCAAAGTGTAAGTAGCTTGCGAGAGAGGTACAAGCCGGGCGGTACCGACAAGATAAGACTGGTCCTCCTAGGAACCGCGGAACACCGAGGGGGCTTAACCGGCAACTCCGGTAGAAAGAATCAAGCTTCTTTCTAGCCTTTCCCTCTCTCACTCTCTAGAATTGGGAGATAGAATAGAAGAAGTAGAAGAAGAAGAAGATCTAATTCTACTCTCTTGCACAAGTGGAATTTGGTTTCTCCTTTGAATTTTTATTGCTTTATGAGAGGGGAGAGAGGGGTCTATTTATACACAAGGGGAGGGACCTAAGTGCTAAAAAACACCCAAACCGACCTAGAAAAACCTTCCATGTACGCCAAACCGACCATCCCACGTCGGTTTCACCGATTTGGAAGGTAACAAACCGCCTCCCAAGGCCGGGCTCGAACCGCCGGCCGAGAGGTGCGGTCGCGATCAGTGGTCTTGTAGCGCACCCGCTAGGGCCGGCTTTGGCCCGGCTTCGGTAATTTGGGCTTCCTTTGCTCAAAAGTTGTAAGGTGGACTTGGCCCGGCCTGGTTTTCGACGTTTTGTTGTGATTTTACGTTTTGGGCTTGCCATTTGCTCCTTTGGGCCTTTTTCTATTTGTTGATTTTATTTCTTTTTTTCTTTGTCTTTTTGGCTCAAAGTGATCATCCATGAGTTTGTACGCAAGTCCAAATAAACACCAAAACTTTGGAATATGTTAGTTGAAATTCCTATTTCTAGGTTGTTTTGGTGTTGTGTTGACGGTATTTAATTTGTCGTTGGTTCCGGGTCAACAAACTCCCCACACTTAGCCCTTTACTCGCCCTCGAGTGAAGGCCACGAGGGGACTAAAGTGGTTCAATCTCCAAGATGTAAGCTTGTATACATGTTATTCCAAGCCTTACACGCCTTGTGAGCATTTTCCCACCCTTTATTACCTTTCATCGTAATGGGGCTTTCTAGCTTTTCTCCAAGCCTTGGGTGGTTGCCGGATAGAATGGTTATAACGGAGGTGCTTATAATTCATCCTTTTTGATCAACTTTTTATCCGGGGTTTTATTTAGATAAAATTTTTATTTTTCGAGAAAGCATGGGCTTTATTGCTATATTTTTTTTTTTGGAGAGGTGGGGGCTCGCCGCCCTAGACTTTGTCTTTTATTTCCTCTCTTTTCTTTTTTCTCTCTTTTTTTTTTTAGATATGTGGGCCCTACTCGCCCCTTGGACACTTGCCCATTTTTCATCTCATTTCTTCTTCTTTTTCTCTTCTTTTTTTTTAGAGATGTGGGCTCTATAGCCCTCGGACACTTGTCCATTTTTCATCTCATTTTTTTTAGCATAGCCCAAGACATTTCTCTTTTTCAGGAGAATAGATTCGGATGTTGAGTTTCTCTTACGGACGAAGTCATAGCAAATCCATTTGTACCATATCATATTTGGCAACTACTTAGACTAGATAGAGCATATGCAACCCACATGAATCGGGTTTTTTCGGGATGAGTAATTGTTTTTAACGAAGCTTGGTATTCGGCGAGGAATAAAATGTATGCATGCCATGTATCAATTGGTAGATATAGAGATGGAGTTTTGCTAACTTGGTTCAGGTTTTAGCACTTAAAGATAGATCACAAATCAAAATTTTAATTTTAATAAATTGCGTACCTTTGACTTGCGAAACCTCCCCCACACTTGTTTTTGTACCTATTTTTATTTTTTTTTTTTTGCACAAGGACAAAAACAAGTGGAGACATAGACAATAATATAATAATAAAACTTTATTGAATTTATAAATGATTCAAAATCAAGCATTAATTTGAAGGAATTACAAAATATTAGGAAGGGAAATACTGAAAATTAAACTAGTGCGCGCCTAATTATTGATAAAGAGGTAGAGCACTTCTACTCAAAAAGGTCAATGAGATCCACCGAGCGCTCTACCCCCATCTCCTTAGCAAATGAGCTTGAGCTCCTCGTGCATGCTAATATGCAAGTTCGCTAGCTTCTTCCTAAGGCGGATATTGGCACTATGCCTTTACGCTAACCTGCCTCTAAGGGTTTGGGTGAAGTTTTTGAGAGATCTGTGATCTTCTTTTGTACACTTTCGATTGTAGGACCCGTTTGAGGTTCAATGTCATCCCCGAAGAATCCTTTTGGCTATCCCCGAACACGTGGTTTAGGAACCTTCTTCCTCCATTGTCCGTTTGGCAATTGCTCTAAGGTATAAGGGAAACAAGAATCGCCTTTTTGGAAGTAACTGGAGAGATTCCCTAATAGTTCTTCATCATAAACTACTGGTTCCTCTATGGGGACATTCTCCTTGCCGTCTACCTTTCTTTTCTTTTGGGGTAGGAATCTTGGCCGGAGAAGGTAGGAGAGCTAGCTTTTTTTTCTAGGGTTTTCCTCTTCTCTAAGTATTTGGAGGCGAAAGTCATGGCTTCCTCTCTATTAAATGGTACTAGAGCCATAGGAGGAAGAGAACCTTGCTGCTGCCGTTCTTGACTTAGAGGAAGAGAATTTGAGAAGAGGAGAAGAGCAAGAAGGAGAGGTGTGAAGAATGGAGAGGAGGAGGGTGGATTTTATAGGACAAACACTCCTCTCTTTTTTGGCAAGTTAAAATCTCGCAGAGCGCACCTCACCATTGCAGGGTTATGAGAAAGAGGAAGGTGATGGGTGAAATCCCAGCTGACCGAGAACGGCAGTCTGGAGGGCGCACCAGGTGGTGCTACAAGCGCACCAAAAGGCCCCCCCCGGTCGAGCTTTTCGCCCACATTCGTTTCCTTTTTCGAAAAGTTTTGAACGGGGTTTGCCAAGTACAGAAACGTTTCCTTTCTTTGCTGATCTCTAATTGATTCTCAAATTTAAATTTTGAAAATAGTTTATGCTTTGATTTAATTTAGAAAGTTAATATTCTTTGTGTAGCAAATGACCAAACATAAATTTAATAGAATAAAAAGAAAATAGAAAGGCAAATACTTAATTTGAAACAAAGTAAATATATAGATAACTTTTTATGTTTTACTATTATTTATATATATATATATATTATTATTTTTTTAATTGTGATAGTTTTAATTATAAAAATACATTATTATTATTATATTTTTTTTTATATGCTGATCATACAAATTAATTCTCAAAGCATAAATCTATTCTATCGAGCTCTTGGTTAAGATCGCTTGGTTCGAAGAAAAGCTTAAGACATTGACCGTTTACCTTTTGTATCTCACCAAGCGTCATCTTGAATTGTGATTGCGCCGTGTGGCGATGTATTGATGACGATTATGGTCCTTTCCATTTGCTTCTCGGCTTCCCTTCGCCAAATAATTTCACCCGGGAATTGAATAGGAGTACTTTGTCTCCCGTGGCGAATTCTTTTGAATTTGATGCGCCGGATCATGCCATCTTTTTGTGCGCTCTTTGTAGAGCTTTGCAGCGTGGGTACACCTTCTCGCCATTCTTCTAGTTCGTAGATTTGTCTCGGCGGTTCTTCGGCGAGTCCGACGTCCATATTCCACTTCTTGATGGCCCAATGAGCCCGGTGTTCAAATCAACGGTAAATGGCAAGTTTTGCCATAGACCGGTGGTAAGGTGACATGCCGATGGGGGCTTTGTATCTTTGTCCGATATGCCCAGAGAGCATCGGGTAGCTTATTCTTCCGGCCCTTCCCCATCTTGTTGACCGCCTTCTGCGAGGATGTTCTTGATTTGTTTATTGGAGGTTTTCGCTTGCCCGCCGGTTTTCGGGATGATAAGGGGTAGCGATATTGTGCGAGTGCCGAGCTCTTTCAAGAATGCCCTGAATGACTTGTCCTTGAAATGCGATCCTCCGTCACCGATCACCATGCGTGGTGTTCCAAAACGGGGAAAATGATTTCATGGAACATCTTGCGTGCGTGCTTGCCATCGCCGGCTACGCATGGTATTGCCTCTACCCACTTTGACACGTAGTCTACCGCCACCGGGATATACTCGCAATCATGGGACTTCGGAATGGCCCCATGTAATCAATGCCCCACACATCAAATATTTCTATTTGAAGGTTGTAGTGTAGGGGGCATTGCATCACGAGCCGCGGATGTTCCGCCTTCCTCCGGCATTTGTAGCATCTTCGATGAACTCTTTTCGTGTCGCCGCACATTATCCGGAAGAATCTGCGACCGCCAAATTTTAGCTTGTGTGCGAAATACTCCCATGATGCCCTGGTAGGGAGATGCATGACATTTCTCGATGATCTGCATTCCTTCCTCCCCGGTACGCATCTTCTCAAAGAAGCCGCCCCACACACCCAATGCATGCATATGGGTCATCCCATAGGTGCCGCTGCTCTCCATTTGGAGCTTCCGCTTGTTCTCCCCTGTGGTACGTGATCCGCAACCATGTAATTCACAACTTCTGAGATCTCCCCAACACAATGCACAATCATCGAGCAATTCATGGTGGAGAAGGACGAGACGAACGACTACCATGAACTCCCTCCCTCTTCAAACGATGGTTTGTGCAACTCTCACTCTCACGCCTCACAATAATAAAAAGGGGAGAGAAGAGGAGAAGAAAAAAAAGAAATGGAAAAGAGGAGATAAACCTTTCAACCCCAAGTTCCTTGTCCTATCTTTGTGATGACATCAAAAGACAAGCTTGGGGAGCCTCCACCCACGCAACCAATCACAACTCAAATCATTGGCGCACAAGCTAGCACAACCGGGAAAGGTAAGTAAAAAGAGCTAGTTTGGGGAGGACTCAAGAAAGGTAGCGTGTATCTCACATTTTGATTATATTCTCTATCTTATAAAATGATGAGTTATGCTAAAAAATATATAAATAAATAAAATCCATTCCTATACATATGAGCTATGAAAATGTCTAGATTTATTCCCTTGTTGAAATGATGAATAGTTGCTACGTCTTATGATTTGCCACGTGCCTAGTTTATAATTCAAATTTCTCTAAAGTTTGGGTTTAGTGGCTAAGTCTAAAAACTTGTCCCGAAAAAACCCGATTCATGTGGATTGCATAAGCTCTATCTAGTCTAAGTTGTTGCCAAGTATGATATGGTACAAATAGATTTGCTATGATTTAGGTCCAAAAAGAGAAACTTGACATCAGGAATCTAATTTGAAAAGAGAAAAGATATGGGCTATGTTAAAAAAAAAAAATGGAAGAAGAAGAAAGAAAGAAAAGAGATGAAAAAAATAGACATGTGTCCGAGGGAGAGAAGAGCCCATCTCCAAAAAAAAAAAAAAAAAAAGAGAGGAAATAAAAGACAAAAGTCACAGGAGCAGTAGAGCCCACCTCTCCAAAAAAATGATAATAATAATAAAGCCCATACTTTCTCTAAAAAAAACAAATATAATCTAAATAAATAAATCCCGGATAAAAAGTTGATCGAGAAAGGATGAATGATAAGTATTTCTGTTATAACCGTTCTATCGGCAACTGCCCAAGGCTTTGAGAAAGCTAAAAGCCCCCTAATGATGAAAGGTAATAAAGGGCGGAAAAAGATGTGCCATTTTATTCAAACTCTAGTAGAAAATCTTATTATAACCCTGGCACTTGTGAAATGTAATCGGCATAGTAGCAACTCACGATCAACAACCAAGTACTTATCTTTTTTGCTCGAGGACGCGCAAGAAAGGGTAAGCTTAGGGGAGTTTGTTGGCGGTCACCAACGACATATTTTTTTCCCGTCAACTTACTACCATAAAGGGAGTAAAACTATACCTTATCATACTCATATACATTTATAACTCACATATTTCCACTTGTAGTGTCGAAATTATTATTGTGCAGATTTATATAAGAAACAAGTGGAAAATGTACCAAAAGGCTCCCCCCGAAAGCGCATTCCTAAAGAACATCAAGCCCAAGGGAGAAATGGACCAAACACGCAGAAGCGGGCGAGCCAGCCATCCGCCCTACAACTTTTCGAGGGCCCAACAACGCCACCACTGCCAAAGCTTGAATTTTTGCGGACCTGGAAGGGTGTAGCGCACTCAAAGGTGCGGCCGCACCTCCCGGAGGCGGCTCGGGCCCGGCCGGGGGCGGTTCATTACCTTCCAAAGCGGGCACTACGGACGCGTTGGATGGTGGGTTTGGCAGATTTAGAAGGTATTCCTAGGTCGGTTTTGCTCCTTCCATGTGGGATGGCCATCTTCCAAAGAGCCCCTCTCCTCTACCTATAAAAGGAGGCTCTCTCCCCCTCATTCAACACACACACCATTCCAAGGAAGAGTCTCTCCCTCTCCTCTAAGCTCTCCCTCTCCTCTAAGAGAGCTCTCCCCTCTACTCTACCCCTTCACTCCAATGGGCTTAGGCCCTCATTAGTAGTAGAGATCGGCGGAGGAGAGATGTGAAGGGTCGAGAGCGGGGAAGGACTGTCGGTGTCTCCCCAACCTTGTACCTCGGTGGATTCGTGCTTGGCTCTTAACGGGATCTTGGCTAAGTAAGCTTCTACGGTCCACGATAATCTTTATTGTCTTTTGTTTACCCACGATTTATCTACTTGTTTTGCGGGATCGGTAGTCGTTCCTTGAGGGGGCGGAACTCTAGCGGTGGAACCCTTTGACCGGGGAACCTTTGGCAAACACTAGAGTGATAATCACTAAGCGTGAGCGTGGTGTTTGGGCTAGCAGTTTTCTACCTTTTGTGGCATCCACGGTTGAGGGGGTAGGCGGCTTGGTCGTGACAAGCCTTGTCCATCCCTTGAAATCCCCCGTTAGGGTGTGGCGGTGCTAATTGCGGACTCTACCCGGTTGGGGGCGGGCGGTGCGAAGTGAACAAGTAGCTCAGGCGGCTAACCATAGACCCTAAAGGTGTAAGGACCCTTCTTGCTAATCCTTCCCATCTTTGGTCTTGTGTGTCCTTGGGCGAAACTAGTTAGGAGAGTACCTCCGTTCCACGTGGAAAATACGATACCTCAATATTTCGGGTGAAAGCTACAACGACAATTCCGTAAACGGCGGATTTATCTGTCGTTAAGAAACGTCAACAACTAGACATGGTGCAAAGGTTGCGGTACATACGAGGTCGGCGGTCGATGAATCCTCTCTTGATAGATCGGCGACTACACGGACTCGACTTCGTGGGGTGGCGGAGCCAAGGCACGGAGCGAGGTTTGTTGTATTGATTTGGTAGATTATTTATAGTTGCGGGGGTCTTACATTTATACCACGGGCTTTGTGAATCCTAACTAATTACGAATAATCATAACAAAAATATCTAGCTAAGATACATTGTCCTCCAAGTCTTCACCAGTCGTGGAATTGCCGCGTGGCGTGGGCCCTCATCCTTGGATATTCTTCTTGGCGCTCCATGCTTGCGAACCATCTCGTCCGGCTCCCCTCTTGATTTCGGGCTCCTAGCGAATAACAAATGGCTTTCTGAATGTCACGGTACCCATCGGTACCATCTTTGCTAGCCAAATGACTCCTTACGAACCATCGCGTGTCGACTTCGTCGTCATCCGGGCTCTACCAAATTTTTGGTGTTAACATATGCCCCTCAATTTTAGAGTAAAAGAAGCCTTTTTGCTCGAAATTGACCATGACTACTAAAACTTCGGACCAAGCCTTCTCTTGGGCTAAAATTCTTTGAGGCCCATTCTGCGGAAGTTTCTTGCAACACGGTTTCAACCCTTCAATTTCTTCTAGGGACTCGTGCCACGAAATCTCCACCAACGCGAATCGGCAAGCCCGGGCCGCTTCGCTTCTCAAGATAAATACTGAGCAGGATCTCTTTGTTTTCTCCACGGCTATTCCAAATCCTCCTCTTGGCCTTCCTTACGTATATAAATACGGGTAAACTCCCTCGGTAGAAGCGACCATTGAGATCTCTCTTATATCCTTCAACTTTTCTCCTTCTCTTCCAAGACCTAAAGCACCAAATGGCAAAAGGCTCAAGCAACAAGCGCGATTGATTCGGTAGATCCTCGCCCCCAAAGAGACCGGCAACAAGGTATGTATGCTCTATTCCAGTCTCCAGTATTTCATTTTGCACTCATTAATCCCGGCTTCGCTTTGAAATCTTTAGTGACGAGGAAAAGCGTCGAACTCCGTCGTCGGTTTGGCGGCGCACGGGCGGCGGCCCTTAGGGAGGGAGAGAGAAAAATCACGGTGAGAATCAAGATCTTCGGAGGATCGCGAGGAGGAGGCTATGACTTCGCTGGGGGACGAGAGAGAAAGCGAAGCCCGGATGCACCATAGCAAATGATAAGTTTTATCATATTTGAGCATTCCTTTCTGTTTTTACGAGCACAACTCTCTTACTCAATCCTTTTATGTTTTGGGCTTGGCAACAAATCTCCATCGCTGAAAGTGGCCACCGGGCAAATTTGATCGAGGAGCTCGAAAGGGATGATCCTCGTGTCCTAACCGTATCTAGAGGCTTCAACAAGCCTATGGGCTCTGAAGACTATCTACAACATCGTTGTAGATTAGGGAAAAAATTTAGTCACTATGTAATGGACTTGCATTCCCTTCCTCTATCAATAAAAGAGTCGGTTTTTCCTTCCTTTGCATCTCCGTGATCTTGTGTCTTACAATTAAAACAAGTAACCTTGATGCCGAATCATCATCATGCCGAATGTTACTACCGAACAAACCTTTAAGCTGAATAGATCTTATGAAAAGCTGCCGTCATTCTCCCTTGTCTTCTTTGAAGAAAATCTCAAATCCGATAAGTATTGGGATGTAGGTAGTGGCGTTGATGATGACAAAATATGCTCGAACGAGAAAAAGAACTAAATTCCATGACTCTGTTTTTACCGGTTTGAATGATCAATGAAATTCTTTATTCACATTGATTGCCCTCTGTTCTTGTAAATATGGATGGAATCCTTGTTGAACAAAGCGGCCGAATCTTGCCCGGCGTCATTATCAATCAAATCCTCAAACAATATAAGAAATTCAGTTTCGAGGAAGCTCATGGACACCATTCCTTTGTATCATTAAATGTGCCTTTCTCTTCTCCCAATAAACCAACGGGGGTAAAAAATGTGTCCGAGGGGAGATGAAACAAGCAAAGATGGCTTCCTTAATAAGCAACCTCGACAAATATAATTTAAAGTATCTCGGCCAATCATCTTCCTTTCCATCAAGTACGGCCTTATATGTCCAAACGCTAGTTGAACACGCAATTTTGTCCTTCAATTTCTTTCCTTTTTCGCCAAGCACCCTTTACTAGCACCGGCAATCCAATGGCAGACAAAGGCAAAGAAGTTGCCGAGGAATCAACAATCAAGGTCCTCCACCACGGCTCGCGATTCGCCGGGTAAGATTGGATCCTGCGCATTTAATCATCTTTTATCTCGATGCACTCTAATCCATACGCCTCCGGATCACCAATGCACCCGGACTTCTTGTTTGGCACTAGATGCATTCAATCCCAATCCCATCAGATTCTTCTAATGAGGATTCTCCGGTAGGACGTTAGAAACTCTCATAAAGCAATTGCGTGAAGAAAAAGCGTTACCCACTGAGGAGCTTGTGCGGTCACCGGATGTGATGACCCCTTATGCCGCTGCCGAGTGTGAGCGCCGCGCATGGCCTGGAGGTTCACATCGGAGGTAATTTTTTTTAAAAACATCCACCTCCCGCAGCGTTCTTTGTTTTTGATGAAGTGATTGTCTCTCATTCCTTCATCACCCCGAAGCGTCCGAAGCCGCCACAACCGTCTCCGGAAGCGGTGTCAAGTTTGATGCGAGCACTTGACATGCGATGAACCTGACCGGCGCCACGCATCCAAGAGATCGTCGACAAGATTAAGGATGCCATGAAGAAGAAATGAAGAGTCGTGATCGGTGCGAATAGTACTTAGGATTAGAACCAATGTAGGAATCCTTTGTGATGTATTCGGCAATGCCTTTTGTAAATGAGACCCTTGAAGCTCTGGGGAATAAAGACCTTTTTACGCCTCTATCGCGATGTTTTTTATATTTTGTATATTTTGCACTAAAAAGGCGACATAACAATATTTATGTCGGTACGTTCTCTCCAATTCTATGGAGTATTTTTTCGCTAAAGGCGATGGTTTACACATCGGCTACCTCTTATGAACAAGACAAACTTCTTTTGCTCAAAAACTACTAAACTCATACATGCCGGCCAATCACATTTGGCAATGACTGATTCTTTAAAAGCCGACCACGAAATCTTTCCTTAGAAATTACTATGAGAGCCGACTATCTCGATCAATTTCGGTCTTTGTAGCGGTCTTGGCAGGACCTTCTTCCCATTCTCTTCACGAGAAACACTCCACGCCGTATTCCCGAGCGATGGCTCGGTGGCTACAATGCTTACCGAATCATCGGCTTGCACTATCTCAACGTCATCACCATTCCACTGAATGGGGACTTGATGCATGGTGGATGGAAAGCAACGATTAGCATGGATCCAATCTCTTCCAAGTAATAAGTCGTAGAACCCTTACTATCGAACCACAAAGAAGGTAGTGATCAAAGTCTTTGAGCCCGATCATCAACTCAACGTGAAGCGGCTCCATGGGTATCGAAGGATTTCCAAAGCAAAGTCCCCTCGAGCACAATGTCCGTCTTGAGCAAATCCTCCTTGGTCATCCCGGCTTTACGAAAAGTTGTATATGGCATGATATTGATTGCGACTCCCCATCGGCGAACATATGAGTCGAGAGGTTTTCCATTGACATATCCCTTCAAGTAAAGAGGCTTCAAATGATTGTGCTTCCTAGGCACGTCGAACCAAATTTTGTCTTGATAGAGCCAAGCTGTCCTAGGAGATCAATCATCTCTTTGTTGTCAAAATCGAGAATAGGCCTCTTCATGCGAATAGGCATCTTGTTCCTCCGGATCATCGATTGGCTTGCTCAGTAGGTCTTTGCAAACTCAATAGGGATGTAGAAGACCATGCTAACATCTCGCGAACGCCCACTTGCGAATACTCCACTGCCGGTGACTGGCATCTTTTAGTTTTCTTTTTTGTGCACCATACCATTTGCGTTAAATTACATTTGCTTCCTTGAGCTCCTTGTTCACGAGATGTTGGACTCTTCTCTTACGGCTCTTCCTTAGACCGAGAGGACAGCAATTGACACTGTTATAGCATAATATTACTAGTCAACTAAACATGGATAAGGGCTTAAAATGAATATCAACATAGACTAGGGTCTAACTAACATAATTCCACGAGTTTTTGGTGATTTTATATCTTTTCAAGGACTTAATGGATAAATCACGAGAGAAGAATGGAGAAAGTTCGAATATATATCACATACAATGACAAGACTTAACCGTGAAGTAACTTCGACCGAAAAAGTGGACTAAAACATTCTAGAAGGTACCGAGGACACCGTAAGAAAACGGGATGCGAGGTGGCATGCCACCTGGCCGGCGCCCGATTACTAACTAGTGGCCACCCGGTCGGGTCCACATATCGCCTTTAGCTTTGTATGTCGGTTTACCACCGACCTTGAGGTTGTATCTACACCATTGCCAAGGTCGGTTTGATCCAATGGTCATCGTTCATCGCCAAGGCCTATATAAAGAAGACCCACGACCCGCGAGGGTTAAACCCGAATTCATTCTATCTCATTCTAATCATTAACTCTCACTTGTAGAGGTGTCCCAATGTAAAAAATAACCTCTCTGGGATTAGTGAATTAGAGGTAGATTAGTCATGTAATTAGAGATAGATTAGACATGTAATTAGAACTAGATTAGATCTAACTTAGATCTAATCAAGAGTAAAGGAGAGTTGAACTATACTTTGGTTCCGAGATGTCTCTGAGAGTTTGGTATGTTTCATATCTTATCTTTGGAAGACTTATGATTCATATATTTATCTTCTCTATTTACTTCTATGATTTTCATATATTTGGTTAAGTATAGTTGTTATGCTTTTTGCATGGGATCTTAAATTTCGTATTGAGGGCTCTATTTATTTGCAATAGCTAGAGTTGTAATCAATAGTGTAGACATGGTGTCTAGACTATAGGTTACCTGAGGTTGCGCTTCAATCCACGGATAGTTGTGGTAGCCCTGGGGGTGACAGCTCTGTAAGGCCTTTGTAGTCCACCATGTTGGATTGGTGTTTTCGTAGAGCTTTTAAGCGACCTTCTCCCAACTACCTTCTTCCCAGTCTTCTTAGAGAGTTGGGACGATCTGCTTTGCTCCAAAGTGCATTAGTATAATTGCTATCATAGAACCTAAGTAATAGAGAAGTATTCGAGGAACCTTGATCTCTCCCTTTGACCTCTTGATTAGTTTAGTAATTCTTTGATAACTTAAGTAGCTTATTATTTTATGCTTATTTATCCTTTAACATTTACCCCCTCACTATAGTCTAGTGGTTTGCTAAGTCGGTGGATACATGATTGTGACTTATTAGATTCTTTAGCCAAAGCTTCCCTGTGGATAACGATACTCTAGAATACTCATCCTAGGGAAAAGCTACAATGGTAGGTGTTACGTCTCAGGCGAGAATCCTTCATATTCTTTTAGCACTTAACAAATGTCAACAAGTGTTTTTTGGCCGTTGCGAAGCTAAATTGGCCTAAAGATTCTAATAATGATCATGATGTTACGCTAATTTAGTATATCACTAGCTTTAGTAGGATTATCCTTGTTCTGTTGAGTTGTGGAATAGACAGGACAAAAGATGTCGATAATATCTTGGAGCAAGATTCCACGAGAAAAGAAAAGATTGAAGAACCCGTGGTGCTTGATCATTCAAGATTCATCAACATTGGAACCTTGCCATCTCAAAGGTATGTATTTAAATATATATTATTCTAACCATATGTAGATTGGAAAAGAAGTCGCCGTCACAAGAATTCATTGCACACATCTCAAGTGACGTACATAGAAGCTGCACATCATGGTTTTGTATGGTCAATAAAGGTGAGAAAGTCTTGCTCATGGACTATAAATTGATTGAGTAGTTACCATTTAATTTCTTGCATTGCATTGCATGTTTACTTGATCAACTCATGCATTCACTCCACTTAGTTTATGTTTTCTCATAATAGATCCATTGCATGTTTAGTTCCTTGCCTCCATCCATGTTTGCATCTAAAAAGAAAAAAATATATATATATCCTCACCTTGATCATGCTCTTTCGTCTCTAATTGGATAAATCTCTATAGTGCTTTCATGCTACATGCCGTGGTCTAATACCACCGCCACAAAGTAATGTCGGCTATCACGTGCGTTCGGATGGCCTAGCTCTAGAGACAATGCCACGGGGTTTTATACTTTGGTTGGGGCAAAATCGGGCACCCTAGTCGGTGTGATCACTATCCGAGCTCAAATGCTCATACCAGGGGCTAGTACAAGCAAGGCGCAGAGAGAGAGAGGGCTCCCAAGTCTCTCGTGATTGAGGCTAGTGCCAATATCGAGTGAGTGTTGTGGTGTAGGGAGTGAACTCGTTGTTCTTTACGGACTTACTCAACCCGAGTCCTACCTCCCTTTTATAGTCGCAAGGGGATAGGAGACATGAGCCTTCTTCGGTTGAGGACTTAGAGAATCGAGAACGTGTGTGGTGGTAGATGTGTGGGGAAGCTCTCGGACGAGCTCCTAAGTGGGCGAGCTCCCTACGAAGCTCTTGAATGCCTTGGGCGTTGAAATTGGTCGCCGCCCGACGCAGAATCAGCGTTTGGGCGTGGTCAGGCGCTGTCTTGTCTCTAATCGTAGTTGGAAGATGTCTTCTGTATGGGGCGCCCATACCGCCGGCGGGAAGGCATACCCCGTGATGTATTTGCGGCAATCAATGAGTGTGGCATTTGGAGTCGGCGGGGTATGGCGAGATGGTTGAATGACCTCCCTCGTAGCTGTAGCTCTCACGTGGCTACAAAGCAGGCGTCGAGAGTGGTTGAACTTGTTAGGAGTTGTTGACCAACTCTGCACCCTGCGACTTTCCCCGAGGAAGGCAGCGGATGAGCTCTCGTGCATGGTCGGCCGCGGGGCTCGTCGCGGAGAGCTCGAGCGAAGTCGGAAAGAGGTCCCGCTGGGCGGGTCCAGTCATGACGAAGAGCGGGGAGCTCGCCACGGAGAGAGCTCATGTATGAAGCGGGATGGTCGGGTTCCTAACGGGAGGAGCTCGCGGCGCGGGAGCTCAAGCGGGGAGGAAGCTCGTCTCGCTAGCGTGGGGAGCTTCGCCCACGGGCGGCGACCTCGTGCGCTCGTGGTTGGTCGTCTGCGTCTTGCTACGCCTCTCGTCGCGCTCGAGACCGGGATCCCATTTGTTTCGCCGGATGACGAAGTTGGGAGCCCTCGTGATGGGGTGTCCCAAACATCGATCCCCCGCAAGAGTCTCCCTAAGCATTTGGGGGAAGATAAGATCTCTCGTGATCTGCTCGTCAGAGGCAAGTAACCCTCGCCGTGGAGGGAACCTCGCATCTGGGGTTGCTGCTTTGAACATGGGTGCTGAAGGCATCTGCCGGGTGTAGTCTCAGGAGCTCCGTGAGAATAAGTGGATTCGCCGAGGCTTTTTAGAATTTTCGCGGGCTCATCGACCGCTCCTCTGGCGCATTGTTCACGCGAGGTGGTGAGCTCGAGCCTCAATCTTGCCTCGACTAGCCGAGATCGAGTGCTCGGGTGAGTCTGCCGTTGATAGTCCGGTGGAGGCTCGAGCTGCGTACCGCTTCGTCTCGATCGCTCGGTGGTGGATCAACCTCGGGTTCCGCGAGCCCGACTTCCGGTGGTTCTCGGAGCCCCGAGCGATGTTCGGGGGTGAGGGCGCTGCATTCGCGGACGGGCGGCGCGAGGAGTGGATCATCCTACGGGCGACGCGATGCGGTTCCGTCTGGCCGCGCGGATACATTGTCTCGCTCATCGCCTTCCCTCACGCAGCGCTGGCTCGCATGCCTGCGGGATCTACTTCTTCCGCCGACTCATCACGCTTTGGGGCATCGAAGCTCCAAAGACAGCGAAGTGCTTTTCTTCACCGGCCTTCTCCATGCTCGGCGAAGGGTGGTTTGGGGATCCCTCCCAGGCGGGAGCTCTTCAAACATTACATCTACGCGAAGATCCAGCCACGGTAGCCGGGCAAGGGAGGCTGCCCGGCCCAATCGGCCAAGGTGCCAATGCGGTGCGTGGGGAAGGTCGGGGAGTCTTTCCCCGGAGGGCGACCGTCAAGCTAACCCCGGTGGAGGGAGGAGTGGTTCTATCTTTCAAGAATCGACTCCTCTTACCCCCTGCCCCGGTTCCACCGGCTGTAACCTTCGCCAAGGGGGCCGGTTGGCACGGCGTCCGCATGACAACACCATGGAGGGGCGTGGGCGGCCGTGAGCAAGATCAAGGTGCTCCGTCTTGCCGGGCTAACTTGCGGAACCACATCATCGGCGTGGTTCGCAGGGCGGTGGTGCCTCTCCGGCGTCGGACCCTCGGGATGTGTGGGGAGATGGAGGAGGAGGGCGCCCCGCTCGGCGGCAAACGCCCGGGCCTCACCGGCGACCAAGTGGAGTTTTGGATGAAGCAAGTGACGAAGACGGGGTGAGGGTGCTGTGAGCTCCCCGCATCCTTTCCCCGATCCGCAGACCTCTCGCTGCCGTAAGCGCTCGCTGCCTTGACCTCATTGCTCCTTCGCGTTTCCTTGTGTGTCAGCTAATGAGCTTCGAGCTCTACCGTTGGCGTGGTGCGCCCCTTCGCTC
Source organism: Hyparrhenia diplandra (assembly GCA_015847255.1). Lineage (NCBI taxonomy): Eukaryota > Viridiplantae > Streptophyta > Magnoliopsida > Poales > Poaceae > Hyparrhenia > Hyparrhenia diplandra. The sequence continues at coordinate 45,689 of JADLZK010006670.1, forward strand.
TCAACCTCCTTCTTTCGTGGGGCCGGTCGCTACCTGCCATCGCCCGCGCCTCCTTTATTCGGGTGAGGAGGCGCAGCTCGCTCTAGCGAGGCGGCGCAGCAGCGGTCGAGGAGGTGGAGCTCCGCGCCGAAGCCGCAAGGGATGCAGCTCGCGCCATGGCGCGTTTTAGCCGGCGTTGGGACTCCTCGCCGCGTGCGCTGAGCCGTGGCTGCTGGTGGTGGCTTTTGAGTGCGGCGCGCCGCTTCGCTACTCGCCTACACCGACGTTTTCAAGCCTCACGCAGCCGCAGGCGCGTAAGAGCGTAGCAGCGTTAAGAGGGTGGCTGCCATGTAAGCTTCCACCCTTGTGTCGCCGCTTGCCGGTAGTGGTTGACCATAAGTACCGATTCGCCGCGTTTCGCGGCGGCGCGGCGCATCTCTGACATCTCGAGGACGGACGCGGCGCCTCGCCGGTGCGGCTCGGCTAGAGATGACGAAGCTCGACGGGTGCCGCCGTACTCATGAGCTCGTGCTGCGAGCTTGAGCGCGGGCGCCGTGAGTTCGTGGACACCGGTGGTCGCTCGATCAAGGGAGCAGGGCGATGACGGTGAGCGCTGGGAAAAGCTCGAAGATGATGGCGCTCGCTCTTCAAGGACGGGACGCTGCACTCGCGCTTCGCCGCTGGAGTCTCGCGCCTACTGACTCTGGCCGACTGCACCGCCCCCTCGCGGGTCAAGCGCCGGAGACCGCAGCTGAAGCTCACCGGGCGCAGCTCGCCAACGCTCGCTGATGGCGGGGGGCGCCAGAAGACTTCAGCTACTACGCAGCTTCTTGCGGCGGAAGAGGCGGAGAGGGCGGCCCTGCAGGGAGACTCCGCCGCCGAGGAAAGCGCCGGTGAGGAGCTCGCCGGCGTCGGTGTCCGCCTCGACTACCGTCGCCGGCTACATCTTCCGACGACGCAGGACTCCGGAGGCGCGGAGAGGGACCGAAAGGTGGCGTAAGACGAGGCTGAGGACGTGGGCGCTGGGCAAAGGGCGCCGCTTCGTGCCGCTTGGTGCTCTGGCACGGCGTAGAGTCAAGCTTGGGGGATGACGACGCACCGTAGGCCAAGCAAGGCCAAGTGTCCCCCGGAAGCGTAACGTCGCGGATGCTCCCCCGGTCTACGCTCGATGGCAGCAGCCAAGCAGTTCGGTCGTCTTCATGTTGGCACCGCGAGATGTGTGTGCCGCCTGCCGGTGTTCACTGCCGCGGGCGCCAAGAGCCCCTTTCATGCCTTCGCTCTTGCTCACGCTGGTGTTTTTTCAGGGGTGCAGGACGCCATCGCGGTATAACTGGCCGACGCTGATCGCGCTACGGGAGGGCCAGCGGCTGGGCGGAAAGGCGACTGTGAGCTGGCGCTGGAGATGTGCGAGGAGCTGGCTCGGCACAACTCAGCACCGTTTTGAAAGCCGGGCGGGCATTTTCCCCAGTTCGCCCACGACGCGGAAGCGCCGCAGCCAAAAGCGCCTGAAAGCAATACGCACCGAACGGCGGCTACCA